>CM033473.1:287381674-287662966 GCA_019447015.1 Hymenochirus boettgeri
TAAGTACTGGTAAGTAGCTACAGGATACTAACTATAGGATACCGGTACTGGTAACTAACTACAGGATACTAAGTATTGGTAACTAGCTACAGGATACTAACTACTGGATACTAAGTACTGGTAACTTGCTACAGGATACTAACTACAGGATACTAAGTACTGGTAACTAACTACTGTAGTTAGTATCCTTGATCGCAAGTTACCAGTACTTAGTATCAAGCTAGTGTAGTTAGTATCCTGTAGCTAGTTACCAATACTTAGATACTGTAGTTAGTTACCAGTACCGGTATCTTATAGTTAGTATCCGTAGCTATCTTTACCAGTACTTAGTATCTGTAGTTAGTATCCTGTAGCTAGTTACCGTACTTTGTATCCTGTAGTTAGTTTCCTGTAGCTAGTACCAGTACCAGTATCCTGTAGTTTGTATCCTGTAGTTAGTATCCTGTAGCTAGTTACCAGTACTTAGTATCCTGTAGTTAGTATCCTGAGTTAGTACAGTACTTAGTATCCTGTAGTTAGTATCCTCCGTAACTAGTACCAGTACTTAGTATCCTGTAGTGTACCAGTTACTTAGTACCCTGTTTAGTTAGTTACCAGAACTTAGTATCATGTAGTTAGTATGCTGTAGCTAGTGACCAATACCAGTATCCTGTAGCTAGTTACCAGTACTTAGTATCCTGTAGTTAGTATCCTGTAGCTAGTTACCAGTACTTAGTATCCTGTAGTTAGTTTCCTGTAGCAAGTTACCAGTACCAGTATCCTGTAGTTAGTATCCTGTAGTTGTACCAGTTCTTAGTATCTTGTAGTTAGTACCCTGTAAGCTAGTTACCAGTACCAATACCTGTAGTTTGTATCCTGTAGTTAGTATCCTGTAGTTAGTTACCAGACTTAGTATCCTGTAGTTAGTATTGTAGCTAGTGACCGGTACTTAGTATCTGTAGTTATCTATCCTGTAGTTAGTTACCAGTACTTAGTATCCTGTAGTTAGTATCCTGTAGCTAGTGACCAGTACTTAGTATCCTGTAGTTAGTATCCTGTAGTTAGTTACCAGTACTTAGTATCCTGTAGTTATTATCCTGTAGCTAGTTTCCTGTAAGTGTAGTTTCTAGAAATCATAAGTACATTTAATAAATCCAGGGGGGTTGCAACTTTCAAGCAGGGGTGTCTCTAGGGTTTTAGCCACCTGACCCAAACTTTGAATGCTGCCCTTATTACCAATAGGTGCCATGAAGTGCACCACGCCAAAGCACAGGTGTTGTGTGGCTTCAGGAATAAAACAGGTGGTTAAACATTTGGTCTTTTTAAACTGCACATCACAGCGTGGTATTTATAAAGTTCCTCAAAAAGACATTTATCCATACCATAATTGTGGTACAAAAAAAGTGGCTTGCTGCCTGCCGCCTCTCTGATGTTTATCAGGGGTGCTGCCTGAGCATTTTGCTCATATTGCCTCACTAGAGAGACACCCCTGCTTGCAAGCACGCCTGCCATTGAAGTTTATGTTAGCGTGGGGCATGGGGGGAGGCTGGTGAGGGGGTGTTTTGAATGGTGTGACATCAATTACGTATATCACATGTCACTTATCTTACCTGCCAATAATATTCCTGCCTGTAGCCTGGCCTGCGGAGCCCCCAGCCCCAAAAGGGGAAGTTAAATCTCCCATATTTTTCAAAATGTCACTGTAATATTTGATGGTTCAGCCATTAGTTTATCAGCGTTCCTGTATAAGTCGGAATGTCTGTGGCTCAGTGCAATATCTGCCTCTCATTTTTTACAACTGAATGTAGGAACAGCTCATTTCAGGAATGTAAAGGGCAGATGAGGGTCTGATTGTCAGTGGGGGACCCCTGGTCCCAGTTATTGGGTTTTTTTCTGTCAGTGTGTGTGTGGTTCCTTCCCAGATCGTGCCAGACACTTGGCAAGGGAGTTAGAGGCCTTTGTCGTCACCAGCAAGATAACCCAGGATCCCTTGGAGAATGGAGACAGGACTAACCCTAGAGGTCAAGTCCTGGTTATACAACTTATTATGATAAAAACCCCAAGATCATCACAAGAAATGTTTTACTGCTCTCTGGGGCTTATTTAATAGTATTTCTGCCTGTGCAATAATATGTAGCGCCAATCAGATGTTTTCTAACTGGCAGTAGCAAAAAGCAATTGATTGGCTGCTGTTCTGTAGATTAATAGCACAGGTAGACTTTTGCAGATCTCGTTAAATGAACATATGGGAAAACATTCAGTATCATGGGATTTCATTATAACATGATTGCTGATCTCTGTGAATTCCGCTTTTTAGATCTCAAGAGCTGCAGGATTTTTAAAATTCTCACCCAGATGCTGCAAACATGATACTAAACCACTTGTGGCGTTACGTTATAATAATGCCAAATGGCTGTTCCTGTCGCGTCTTAAGGTTCGTACACACGTGTGGATCACGGGTCGGGCAACGATCCCCTAAGACCGTTCGTTCGGACGATAATCGACCGTTTATGGGCACTTTACCGCCCGAAACGACCGTTCGTTAGGGGATCGTTGCCCGACGACGGGCGGATCTCCGAATATATCCGGCGGATCGACCGGCCATTTCGGCTGATAAGGGGCCCACACACAGGCCGATTATAAATGAAACAGATACGGTCGGACACATCATGCGTCATGCAGTCGGGACCGCGATCGCACATGTGTATGAGCTTTCAGGCTCTCTTAGCATGTCTATAAAATAGAATATTGTGCCCTTCGCTAAACAGCCTCTGGTCATAAGGCAATCAGCTTGCAGCCCTGGGTTACAGCAGATGTGGTAATGGCAAGTTCATTGAATAGCTTAAAATTGGCCTGGAAAGTTTCTAAAACTAAACATCTTGAGAGTACTGGTATAATACATATACTGTAGTTCTGGTGACGGGTATACTTATAATATTGAGATTACTGGTATTAATACATATACTGTAGTTCTGGTTGGTATGGGAATACATATAATACTGAGAATTATGGTATTAATACATATACTGTAGTTCTGGTGGTACTGGGGATACTATATAATATTGAGATTACTGGGTATAAACATATACTGTAGTTTGGTTGGTTACGGGGATACTATATAATATTGAGAATTACTGGTATTATACATATTCTGTAGTTCTGGTTTGTACGGGATACTATATAATATTGAGAATTACTGGTATTAATACATATACTGTAGTTCTGGTTGGTATGGAATACTATATAATACTGAGAATTACTGGTATTAAAAATATACTGTAGTTCTGGTTGGTACGGGGATACTATATATTGAGAATTACTGGTATTAATACATATACTGTTTGTTGTTGGTACGGGAGATACTATATAATATTGAGAATTACTGGTATTAATACATATTCTGTAGTTCTGGTTGGTACGGGGATACTATATAATATTGAGAATTACTGGTATTAATACATTACTGTAGTTCTGGTTGGTACGGGGATACTATAAATATTGAGATTTACTGGTATTAATACATATACTGTAGTTCTGGTTGGTACAGGGTACTATATAATATTGAGAATTACTGGTATTAATACATATACTGTAGTTCTGGTTGGTACAGGGATACTATAAATATTGAGAATTACTGGTATTAATACATATACTGTAGTTCTGGTTGGTATGAGGATACTATATAATATGAGAATTACTGGTATTAATACATATACTGTAGTTCTGGGTTGGTACGGGGGATACTATATAATATTGAGAATTACTGGTATTAATACATATACTGTAGTTCTGGTTGGTATGGGGATACATATAATATTGAGAATTACGTATAATCATATACTGTAGTTCTGGTTGGTACGGGGATACTATATAATATTGAGAATACTGGTATATAACATATACTGTAGTTTCTGGTTGGTATGGGAAGACTATATATAATTGAGAATTACTGGTATAATACATTACTGTAGTTCTGGTTGGTACGGGTGGGATCTATATAATATGAGAATTAACTGGTATTAATACATATACTGTAGTTCTGGTTGGTACGGGGATACTATATAATTTGAGAATTACTGGTATTAATACATTCTGTAGTTCTGGTTGGTACGGGGATACTATATAATATTGAGAATTACTGGTATTATACATACTGTAGTTCTGGTTGTACGGGGATACTATATAATATTGAGATTAGATTTACTGGTATTAATACATATACTGTAGTTCTGTTGGTACAGGGATACTATATAATATTGAGAATTACATGGTATTAATACTATACTGTAGTTCTGGTTGGTACAGGGATACATATAATATTGAGAATTACTGGTATTAATACATATACTGTAGTTCTGGTTGGTATGAGGGGATACTATTTAATATTGAGAATATGGTATTAATAACAATACTGTAGTTTGGTTGGTACGGGGATACTATATAATATTGAGAATTACTGGTATTAAACATATACTGTAGTTCTGGTTGGTACGGGGATCTATATAATTTGAGAATTACTGGTATAATACATATACTGTAGTTCTGGTTGGTACGGGGATACCTATATAATATTGAGAATTACTGGGATTAATACATATACTGTAGTTTGGTTGGTACGGGGATACTATATAATATTGAGAATACTGGTATTAATACATTACTGTTAGTTCTGGTTGGTACGGGGATACTATATAATATTGAGAATTACTGGTATTAATACATATACTGAGTTCTGGTTGGTACGGGGATACTATATAATATTGAGAATTACTGGTATAATACATATACTGTGTTCTGGTTGGTACGGGGATACTATATAATATTGAGAATTATGGTATTAATACATATACTGTAGTTCTGGTTGGTACGGGGATACTAATAATATTGAGAATTACTGGTATTAATACATATACTGTAGTTCTGGTTGATCAGGGAACTATATAATATTGAGAATTACTGGTATTAATACATATACTGTAGTTCTGGTTGGTACGGGGATACTATATAATATTGAGAATACTGTATTAATACATATACTGTAGTTCTGGTTGGTACGGGGGGATACTATATATTATGAGAATTACTGGTATTAATACATATACTGTAGTTCTGGTTGATCCAGGGAACTATTATAATATTGAGAATTACTGGTATTAATACATATACTGTAGTTCTGGTTGGTACGGGGATGGATACTTATAAATTGAGAATTACTGGTAAACATATACTGTAGTTCTGGTGGTAGGGGATACTATATATATTGAGAATTACTGGTATTAAAACATATACTGTAGTTCTGGTTGGTACAGGGGATACTATATAATATGAGAATTACTGGTATTAATACTATACTGTAGTTCTGGTTGGTACGGGGATACTATATATATTGAGAATTACTGGTAATAATACATATCTGGATTTGGTTGGTACAGGAGATACTATATAATATTGAGAATTACTGGTATTAATACATATACTGTGTTCTGGTTGGTAAGGGGAGATACTATATATATGAGAATTACTGGTATTAATACATATAATGTAGTATTGTTGGTACAGGGAAACTATATAATATGAGAATTACTGGTATTAATACATATACTGTAGTTCTGGTTGGTACGGGGATACTATATAATATTGAGAATTACTGGTATTAATACATATATGTAGTTCTGTTGATCCAGGGGATACTATATAATATTGAGAATAATGGTATTAATAAATATACTGTAGTTCTGTGTGGTACAGGGGATACTAATATATTGAATTACTGGTTTAATACATATACTGTAGTTTCTGGTTGGTACGGGGATACTATATAATATGAGAATTATGTATTAATACATAAACTGTAGTTCTGGTTGGTACGGGGATTACATATAATTGAAGAATCTGGTATTAATACAATACCGTAGTTACTGGTTGGTACGGGGATACTATATAATATTGAGATTACTGGTATAATACATATATGTAGTTCTGGTTGGTACGGGAGTAAATATAATATTGAGAATTCTGGTATTAATACCTATACTGTAGTTCTGGTTGGTAGGGGATACTATATATTGAGATTACGGTATTAATACATAAACTGTAGTTTGTTTGGTACGGGGATACTATATAATATGAGAATTACTCGTATTAATACAATACTGTAGATCTGGTTCGGTACGGGGAACTATAATATTGAGAATTACTCGTATTATACATATATGTAATTCTGGTTGGTACAGGATTACTATATAATATTGAGAATTCTGGTATTAAAATATACTGTAGTTCTGGTTTGGTACAGGGATACTATATAATATGAGATTACTGGTATTAATACACTATACTGTAGTTATGGATTGGTAACAGGGAATACTGTATATATTGAGAATACTGGTAATATACATATACTGTAGTTTGTTGGTACAGAGATACTATTATAATATTGAGAATTACTGGTATAAACCTAACTGTAGTTCTGGTTGTAAGGGGGATACTATATAATATTGAGAATTACTGGTTTTAATACATATACTGTAGTATTGGTTGGTACAGGGAAACTTTATATTGAGAATTACTGGTATTAATACATATACTGTAGTTTGGTGGTACAAGGGACACTAAAATATTGAGAATTACGGAATAATACATATACTGTAGTTCTGGTTGGTACAGGGAATACTAATAATATTGAGAATTATGGTAATAATACAATACTGTAGTTCTGGTTGGTACAGAGATACTATATAATGAGAATACTGGTATTAATACACTATAATGTAGGTCTGGTTAGGTGGGAGATGCGTAATATATAATATTGAGAATATGGTAAGGTAATAATACATATACTCGTAGTTCTGGTTGGTACCAGAGATACTATATAATATTGAGAGATTATGGATTATACATATACGTAGTTTGGTTGGTACAGGGCTACTATATAATATGAGAATTACTGGTATTATAAATATACGTATGTTCTGGTTGCTACAGGATAATAAATAATATTGGGAATTACTGGTATTAATACATATATGTAGCTTGGTTCGTACGGGGACACTATATAATATTGAGGAATTACTGGTTATTAATACATAACTGTTAGGTCTGGTTATACAGGGATAAACTATAATATTGAGAATACTGGTATTATAACATATACTGTAGTTCTGGTTGGTACGGGGATACTATATAATATTGAGAATTACTGGTATTAATACATATACTGTAAGTTCTGGTTGGTACGGGGATGATACTATATAATATTGAGAATTACTGGTTTTAATACATATACTGTAGTTTGGTTGGTACGGGGATAACTATATAATATTGAGAATTATGGTATTAATACATATACTGTAGTTTGGTGGGTACGGGGGGATACTTATATAATATTGAGAATTACTGTATTAATACAAACAAACTGTTAGTTTTGTTTGGTACGGGGATTACATATAATATTGAGAATTACTCGATAATTACAATATACTGTAGATATGGTTGGTACGGGGATACATATAATTATGAGAATTACTCGTTTAATACATATACTGTATTCTGGTTGGGACGGGATACTATAGAATTAATTACTGGTAGTATAAATATATGTAGTTCTGGTTGGTCACACTGGATACATATAATATGAGAATTACTGGTATTAATTACATATACTGGAGTTCTGGTTGGTACAGGGAAATACTGTATAATATTGAGAATACTGGTAATAATACATATACTGTAGTTCTGGTTAGTACAGGATCCTATATAATATGAAATTACTGGTGAATTAATACTTTAATACAGATACTGTAGTTCTGGGTGGTAAATGGATACTATATAATATTGAGAATTACTGGTATTAATAACTATACTGTAGTATTGGTTGGTACGGAGGAGGGAAAACTATATAATATTGGAGAGATTACTGGTATTATATACATATACTGTAGTTCTGGGTTGGTACAGAGGACCACTTTAATATTGGAATTCTGGAATTAATACAATACTGTAGTTCTGGTTGGTACAGGGAAAATAATACTATTATAATATGAGAATTACTGGTAATAATACATATACTGTAGTTCTGGTTGGTACAGAGATACTATATAAGAGAATTACTGGTATTATACATATTACTGTAGGTCTGGTTGGTACGGGACGATAATATATAATTTGAGAATTACTGGTAATAATACATTACTGTAGTTCGTGGTTGGTACAGAGATCGATCTATAAATATTGGAATTACTGGTTATTAATACATATACTGTAGTTCTGGTTGGTACAGGGCTACATATAATATTGAGAATTACTGGTGAATATATACTGTGTTCTGGTTGCTACAGGGATAATAAATAATATGGGAAATTACTGGTATTAAACATATATGTAGCTCTGGTTCTTACGGGGACACTATAAAATTGAGAATTACTGGTATTAATACATACTGTAGTTCGGGTTTATACAGGGATACTATATAATATTGAGAAGTACTGATATTAATACATATACTGTAGTTCTGGTGGTACAGGGGATACTATATAATATTGAGAATTACGGATTTAATACATTACTGTAGTTCTGGTTGGTTACAGGGATACTATAATATTGAGAATTACTGGTATTCATACAATATAGTAGTTCTGGTTTATACAGAGATACTATATAATATTGGAAATTACTGGTATTAATACATATATGGCTTGTGAAGGGTCTCATTCATCCAGGTCATGGTATATCTGTTGTATTCAATTAGATCAACTGGACTTGAAATGTAGGTCTTGAAGACGTTTCGCTAGTCATCCGACTGGCTTTCTCAATCAGAATGACTTGTACAAGAATGTGGCAATTATGTACCCTGGAGAATCCCAATTAGCAATATCACAGCCAGGTGTTAAGGGTGTGATTAGATAGTGGCTAAGAGGTGTTATAGGAACGCCCAGAGTAAGATGTTTAAAACAGGCATTGTAATGGCAGACAGTTGGTGTCGAACCCCCCACCTCTTATTTAGGCTTGGTTCTATTTTCACAATAAATGGCTCCTTAACACCTCTCTTGAACCAGTCACGTTCTTGCGCAGTATGTTAACATTACAATTTCAAAGGTATGTCCTTTATCCTTAAGTGCAGATACACGGGATGAGTCGACCCGAGGAATTGCTCTTCTGTGCTGGGCCATACGTTGATGGAGCTGGTTTGGTCTCCCCCACATACAAATAGCCTTTTCCACTGCAATGCACCGCATATATGATGTCGCTTTTATTGTGTCCCCAATACCAAAACACAAGAAAAAGCGACATCATATATGCGGTGCAGTGCAGTGAAGAATGCTCTGATTTGTATGGGGGGGAGGACCAAACAGCACTGCATCAACGTATGGCCCAGCACAGAAGAGCCAATTCCTCGGGTCAGGACTCAGCCGTGTATCTGCATCTTAAGGTAAAGGACATACCTTTGAAGATTTGATGTTAAACATACTGGCGAAGGAACGTGACTGGTTCAAGAGAGAGGTTGTTAAGGAGGCCATTTATGTGAAAAAATAAAGAAACCAAGCCAAAAGAGGTGGGGGGGGTCGGTTGACGACACCAACTGTCTGCCATGTACAATACTGGCTTTTTTAACCACCTTAATCTGCGGCGTTCCTATAACACCCTTTAGCCACTACTAATCACACCTTAACACCTGGCTGTGATATGCTAATTGGGATTCTCCAGGGTACATAATTGCACAGATTCTTGTACAAGTCATTTGAATTGGAGAAAGCCAGCGGATGACAGCGAAACGTTCTTCAAGAACATTTCAAGTCCAGTTGATCTAATTGAATACAACAGATTTAATCAATACGTAGTTGGTGGTACAGGATCTAATATATGAGAATTACTGGTATTAACTATACTGTGTCGGTTAGGTACGGGATACTATATAATATTGAGAATTTGGTATTAATACTATACTGTTAGTTCGGTTGGTACAGGGATACTATATAATATTGAGAAAATTACTGGTATTAATACAATACTGTAGTTCTGGTTGGTACGGAATACTATAAATATTGAGAATTACTGGTATTAATACATATACTGTAGTTCTGGTTGGTATGGGGCGTACTATATATAATATTAGAAATTACTGGATTAATACAATATGTAGTTCTGGTTGTTGGATACAGGGAGAATTACTATATTATAATATTGAGAATTAATGGGTATTAATACATATACTTAGTATGGTTCTGGTTGGTACAGGACATAGCTATATAATATTGAGAATTACTGGTATTAATACATATACTCTAGTTCTGGTTAGTACGGGGGGATACTATAATATTTGAGAATTATGGTATTAATACATATACTGTAGTTCTGGTTGGTACGGGGATACTATATAATATTGAGAATTACTGGTGGATTTAATACATTAATGTAGTTATCGTTGGTACAGGAATACTATATAATATGAGGAATACTGGTATTAATACATATACTGTAGTTCTTTGGTACAGGGATACTATATATTGATTAGAATTATGGTATAATACATACTGTAGATCTGGTTTGTACGGGGGGATACTATATAATATTGAGAATTACTGGTATTAATACATACACGGTAAGGTATAATAGGGTACAGTGAGGTACAATAGGACACAGTAAGGTACAATAGGGTACAGTGAGGTACAATAGGACACAGTAAGGTACAATAGGGTACAGTGAGGTACAATAGGACACAGTAAGGTAATAAAGGGTTACAGTGAGGGACAATAGGACACAGTAAGGTACAATAGGGTACAGTGAGGTACAATAGGACATAGAGTAAGGTACAAATAGTGGTTACAGTGAGGTACATAGGACACAGTAAGGACAATAGGTACAGTGAGGTCAATAGGAACAGAGGATACAATAGACAGGCTGGGGGGTGTTTAAATGTTCATAAGTTAATGCATTATCGACAGCAGAGACAGAGTGAAACAGCAAATACAATGATGTTAAAGCCAGGACAGCCCCCACAACTCTAAAAAGAAGAGAGGAGCTAAGAAGGTTTTCTAGCTTGAGTAGTACACAGATCTCTTTTGTTATGATAAGCCTGTGGGACGGGGGCTATATAGGGCGGTGGCAATAGTGCGCCAGGAAGGGTATAAGCGGCAGCCCCCGCAGTCACTGAAACATATGAACACCGTTGACTAGCTTTACACACAATCACAGGGAAGTGGAATCAGGGGACACGAGAAAAGTGAGGGCGAAGGGGAGATGCTGGTTACTTTGGAGGGAAACAAAGTCTGCAGAGCTCAAAGTAGCAGCCATAGTAGAGTCAAACGAGCAAAGGGACACAGGGGCTGTTCTGTCTGTCGCCCTCTATCAGTGGACCTTATATACCAGAACCACCGGTCCCTTCTCTAAGTCTTGGGGCACGAATTACCTCCACTGCATGAATTGATTCACTTCTACATCTTATTCCCTGTCTATCAATGTTTGTTCTATTACGGCACATCATCATAAACGAAGAATCCGGAATTGCCCATACTGCAGAGTATAATAAAAGCCCCAAGGGAATAAGATATTGAGTCTTTGGGGCAGAGGACCAGATGTGAATGAAAGAAAAAAAAAAAAAAAAACTAATGTTGTTTAAGGACCCCTACAGCATGGGCTTTATAATTTGTAAAACGTTCTGGGCTCTGGACATTTGTTTAAAATTTCTATACCTTTCTGCACCCTTAAATGAATAATATTCGAAAAATGATGCCTCTGAGTCAGGAAGAGCATTCTGGGAAGGTTCTGGTACTGCTCTATGTATTGGAATATTTGTTATTACAAACTTCCCATAGTAGATCAGGCAGGACAGATACAGGCAGAGGTTTCAGACCCAACAGAGCAGAGATGCACGACAGATTAAAAACCCGACCAGATAGATAAACGAAAGGATCCGACGATTAGATAGAGACGGAGATATCTGGAGATCGAAGAGATAGATCACAAAGATCCAGATAGACAGCAGCAGTAGATAGATAGATAGATAGAAGTAGACAGATAATAGATAAATAGATAGACAGATAGATAGATAGATAGATAGATAGATAGTAGAATAGACAGATAGATAGATAGAAGTAAAATAGATAGAAGATAGAAGATAGTAGATAGATGGTTAGATAAATAGATAGATGATAGATAGATGATAGATGATAAATAGACAGACAGAAGACAGACAGGCAGACAGGCAGGCAGGCACAGACAGACAGACGACAGACAGGACAGACAGACAGTTAGCAACAGATAAATACATAGATGATAGATAGATAGATTGATAGATAGAAGATTGATAGATGATAGATAGTAGATAGATAGATAGATAGACCATAAGATAAATACATAGATCGATAGATAGATGGAAGATAGATTGATTGATAGATAGATGACATTAATAGATAGGATAGATAGATAGATAGATGATAGATAGATGGATGGATAGATAGATGATAGATAGATAGCTAGATAGATGCTAGATAGATAGATAGATAGATAGATAGATAGACCATAAGATAAATACATAGATCGATAGATAGATGGATAGATAGATTGATTGATAGATAGATAGACATTATATAGATAGATAGATAGATAGAAGATGATGGATGGATGGATAGATGGATGGACAGATAGATAGATGATGGATAGATAGATGATAGATAGATAGATAGATGATTGATAGATGGACATTAGATAGATGGATGGATGCAGATAGATAGCCATAAGATAGACAAAGAGATAGCCAGATGTAGAATTAGAGTAAAAACCCATGCAAACCTCTTTGGAAATAAGCCTGCTCAGCATTAGTAATGGAACCGAGCCCGAGTTGGGGTGAACTTGAACTATCCAAACAGTTTGGGTTCGATCAAGTTTGGTATCGAAGATTTACGGGACCATTTGGTTCGATTTTCGTAACCCTCGAATGTAATGTTCGGTAACCCTCGAATGTATCGGGTCAATTTCGGTAACCCTTGATGTAGCAGTCAAATTTCGGTAAACCCTTGAATGTAGAGTCAAGCAGTCAATTTCGGACCCTCGAATGTAGCGGTCAATTCGGTAACCTAGAATGTAGCGGTCAATTTCGGTAACCCTTGAATGAAATTTCGGTAACCCTCAATCTATCATTCGAATTTGGTAACCCTCTAATTTAATGTTCGGTATTCTGTAAACCCGAATGTAATGTTCGTTTTCGGTAACCCTCGATTGTATCATTTTGAATTCTGGTAATCCCGAGTACAGTAAGGTACACTGTTAGTTATCTGTAAATCATCCGAACTTTTCGAACTATCCCTCCCATTGACTTTATGGGTTAGTTTCTGAACTTCGGAACTTATGAACGTTTACTGAAGTTCGGAAACGAAACGAACTCCAGTAAGTTAGGTTCATCTATACTCAGCATTGTGATAAGGTAAGTTAAGATTTAATTCTTGAACGTCTTTTCTATGGAGGCATAAAGTTGACATCTTACTTTACTGCATGCAGTAAGTCTGCAAAGGAATTTACAAAGCATCATGGGTCTGCTGCCGTCGGTGGGTAAGTAAGCGCACTTTTCTTTACTACATTGGCCTGTGTAAGAATATTTTTGATTGACATATATCGCCACCTAGTGGAAATTTCCATCTACGCACGTCTATAGTGGTACATTACAGTGACCTAAAGAGAAAGGCAGGATACTTATCTATAAAAATCAAGGAAGGATTAATGAACAGCTCAAAAATTGGCTAAGTGCGACGCGTACTATGGCGGTGTATGAGGGAAGATAAAGTAATCCTTACCATCCAAAAAGCATGGGGGGGAAAGTCCTCCTACCAAAAAAGATATTCCCACAAACAGCACATCCACATAAACAGACCTCCTTAAAGGGCATGTCCACCCCCCAAAACAAAATTTAACCCCTTACTGGCCCACATCAAGTAGTTTAAAACAATCCTTACCTTACATTACTCTCAAAAATAGTTCCCTGCTGTGCCCCTCCAAAGTCCAGGAAACTGCTGTGTAGGGCAGGGTGTTGTGACTCATGCTGGGCCTAAGACTTCCAAAACCTACTCAAGGTTGAGGCATGCTCAGTGCAGCCCTCCCTGCCATCTCAGCCAATCAGGACGGTGGTTGCCGGTCCCGCCCCCAGCTTTCACCATGCAAGCAGAGGGCCTTAACACTGCAGTGGAGGAGAGAGGGCAGAAGGTAAGTAAGAATCGGGGGGGAATCTTCTAACATTATGATGAATGCGGTTGGGGCTGGGGGAGCATGCCCTACCACATATCAAAAGTTAAATTTCGGGGTGGACATGCCCTTTAAGTAAAAGTACATTTTATTGGTTACTCATGGTAAAAAATAACCCAAATGGGCACATATAAACAAACAGTATATCAGAACCCTCCTCCCTCATGTCAGGTAAGATACAGCATTCCAAAGGATTGTCCTACGAAGGCTCAAGTTCCAGGGGGTTCCGATATCTCACAATCCATTCTCACCCATGACCCTGACAAAGCCACGGCTTAATGGAGCCAGGCGAAACGCGGTGTAGGTTAGCCTGCATAAGTGCTGTCCGTTAGTTTTCATGTGAGTCCACAGAGGCTTGGAAGGCTCAGGTGTGGAAACGGTTAGAAGTTCCCCATATCCTCATGAAACAGGGCGTGTGAATAAATGTATTTTTTATATTATGCGCTTTTATTTTGTATTTAGGACTTTATTTAGAAATTGTGAGTGTGTCAGGGAGCAAAAGTGTAAGTAACAATTCCCTCCGAACGGTGCATTTACAAGACAGCGGTAATTAGAATGAACACCTCAGTGCATTAGTCAAAAAAAATGGGTACGAGGCATTAAATTACATCTCCATTTATAGTGAATGAATGAATTTAAAATGTCTGGAAAATCATCGATAATCAGGGACGCCCAGGATTCCTTAGGTACAAGACGTACATTGTATTGGAAAGTCACATGAATTATAGTCGGAATTCGACTACAAATCATCTACTAACAGGTAACAAACAGGCCAAAGACCTAGTATTGTATATATATATATATTTGCTTATGTGCAATATTGTACCTTTATTTAGTCTCCCTGTACATTCTTATGTACTATTTCATACAGTAATTCATATATTGATTCTTACATTTTACCCATCCAGCCCAGTCTCTTTAATTTACTTTTGGAAGTTTACAAAAATAAATATATTATAACATCAGGAGATAACACAGTGTTTAAGAACTTTGCGGTGGTACAATGTTGCAGTAAAGATGTTGAGATACTAAGTACTGGTAACTAACTACAGGATACTAACTACAGGATACTAAGTACTGGTCACTAGCTACAGGATACTAACTACAGGATACTAAGTACTGGTAACTAGCTACAGGATACTAACTACAGGATACTAAGTACTGGTAACTAGCTACAGGATACTAAGTACTGGTAACTAGATACAAGATACTAGCTACAGATAACTAGTTTTTGGCCACACTAGCGTTTTGCATTTTGGCACAAAAGTTCCATTTTGGTCCCATCTGACCAGGCACCTTTTCCACATGTTTACTGTGTCCCCCACATGGCTTGTGGCAAACTGCAAACGGGACTTCTTATGCTTTTCTGTTAACAATGGCTTTTCTGTCACTCTTCCATAAAGGGCAACTTTGTGAGTGCACGACTAATAGTTGTCCTATGGACAGATCCCCATCTGAGCTGTAGATCTCTGCAGCTGTCCAGTCACCATGGGCCTCTTGACTGCATTTCTGATCAGGCTCTCCTTGTCGTGCCAGGGAGTTTAGGTGGACGGCCTTGTCTTGGTAGGTTTACAGTTGTGCCGTGTTCGGTCAAAAATACGATCGGGAGAAGTGGTTCCGGCAGGATCGATGAACATTGCGTGAGCGCTCGGTCGGGTAAGTAATATCTCATAGATGTATGGGCACCTTTAGACTATTGCAGAACTTCATTCCTGTTTGTTAAGCACAAGAGACTAGTGCACACCAGGTCATATATAATGAGGAGTGCAGCCAGAAAACACAGACTAGGGTGAACTAGGGGTCTACGGAAATAAAAGTGCATCTGTACGGTCAATTAGGCCCTACATGGAACCAGGGGCACAGCGAGCAAGATATTAGATGGGCCACCAATCCACAAAAAAAGCTTAAATACCTAACAGTGCAGTGCACCTCTGTACGCCACCATGTGCAGTGTCAGACTGGGCACCTGGGCCCACCAAGGAACCGCCAACAGAGGCTCAATTACCAGTTGACACCCTGACAAACACGTTTTTTATATACACAGAAACACACACCCTTACATAACAATGCATACAGTACACACACACAAATGCACTAATGGCACATCTGACATAACCCAGTTAAGGATTTGCACTGTGCTGTATAGAGATACAGTCACTACGTTTTATATTAAAACTGTGTAGTTTTACTTATTATACAAATATAATGTACATTTTAGATTTACACACACACAAACTTGTGTCAAGCGAATCACCCAACAGAATACCCCAGTGCAACCTACAGACCACACAAACAACCATCAGTAAACCCAAATTCCCCCCACGTACCCCCCAGTCACCCACAAATATCCCAGACACCCCATAGAAATGTTATCCCCAGGCACCCATGCAAAACCCGGGTACCCCACAGATCACCCATAAAACACATGACCCCCCAAATAGACCCTAATCTCCCAGTCACCCACAAATATACAGGTGCCCCACAGAACTCCCAGTATACACACAGAACCTCCTCCCCCAGACAACCCAGATCTCCGTCACCCACAAATCTCCCAGTTAACCGACAGGCCACAGATTCCCTCAATAATAACCCAATAAATACTCCATTCCACCACATACAATATTCCAGTACCCCAAGATCCATTTAGGGCCCCAGACACCACACATTTCCCTGAGTAGTCACCCACAGAATATCTCCAAAACACCCAGTCAGTCACCTCACTAGGCCTTAGGTGGGTACACACAGTAACGAGAATACAAGGTATCTCCGTTCTCGTTACTGTGGAGTAGTACATTTACAAGCGCACCCAAGGTACAAACGTTCACCATCAGCCTCGGGATCATTCTGAAATGGGCGAAATTCTTGGATACCGTCTCACTGTACCTAAAGTATAGGGCGTGTGTTCTCAACCAGGGGTCCCAAGAGGTTGGGGGGTCCTCAAGTATGGACAGAAACTGTATGGATCCACCGTTTTTATGGATACAGATTTGTCTATTTATATATCGATATTCTGTATGAATTATGTTTTTGGTGTATTGATGTCTGAGAGATATCAGGGAGTTTTAATAAAAGTTTTATCGTTAAAAATGGTGCTAATTTTCCCCCAACCAATCGATCTTATTAACATTGAAAGCTAACATCTGATTGTTGAGGCAAAAAAAGCACATTTTTAACAATAAGATCTTTATTGAAATCTCCCTGAATGTTTTATGTAAGGGTTCCCCCCGCAGTGAATTTGAGTGCATTTTTTAAATAGAGATATATTTATACATCTATCTTTATATCTGTTCAAATTATGTATTTTGATGATTGATGACCAAGAAAAAAAAAACTATAATAAAGGACAGGAAAATAGTTTCAAGGGTTCCCCGCAGTAAAATGATGGAAACACTGGTATAGGGAGTCAGCCACGACTGGGGGATCCAGTCTCAGCGTTCTCCTTATTGAATTACATAGGGAGAACACTAGTGACACTCGTTGATTGCATTTTCTTACAGTCATGCAATGTGTGCCTAGCTTTCAACCTCAATGACCCCCCAGTACAATACTGCTGCTCAGGGCACACTAACAAATACACAGGGACTCAGTAATTGGCTCAGCTTAGGTCTGGATCTTGAGTGAGAGATCCACCACCAGGGGCAAGCGCAGGATTTTTAAGGAGGGATTCCTTTAATGGTTATCACGAGCAGCGTTGAGCACACCGCACCACCATTTAGCCACACATCCACCCTTTAAGGTTTCAGAAAGTAACATTTTAAAAAATGGGAATATAACTTAACTGAACCAGTCAGATCATGGTCATCTAACTACAGTGGTTGGAAAAAGTATTCCGCCCCCTTGAAGTTTTCCACATTTTGTCACATTACTGCCAAAAACATGAATACATTTTATTGGAATTCCACGTGAAAGACCAATACAAAGTGGTGTAAACGTGAGAAGTGGAACGAAAATCGTACATGATTCCAAACATTTTTACCAAACCAATAACTGCAAAGTGGGGTGTGCGTAATTATTCAGCCCCGAGTCAATACTTTGTAGAACCACCTTTTGCTGCAATTACAGCTGCCAGTCTTTTAGGGTCTCTACCAGCTTTGCACATCTAGAGAATGAAATCCTTGCCCATTCTTCTTTGCATAACAGCTCCAGCTCAGTCGGATTAGATGGACAAAGTTTGTGAACAGCAGTTTTCAGATCTTGCCACAGATTCTCGATTGGTTTTAGCTCTGGACTTTGACTGGTCCATTCTAACACATGGATAGGTTTTGTTTTACACCATTCCATTGTTGCCCTGGCTTTATGTTTAGGGTCGTTGTCCTGCTGGAAGGTGAACCTCCGCCCCAGTCTCAAGTCTTTTGTCCCTGCTGAAGAGAAGCACCCCCAGAGCATGATGCTGCCACCACCGTATTTGACAGTGGGGATGGTGTGCTCGGAGTGATGTGCAGTGTTAGTTTTTGGCCACACATAGCGTTTTGCATTTTGGCCATAAAGTTCCATTTTGGTCTCATCTGACCAGAGCACCTTCTTCCACATGTTTGCTGTGTCCCCCACATGGCTTGTGGCAAACTGCAAACGGGACTTCTTATGCTTTTCTGTTAACAATGGCTTTCTTCTTGCCACTCTTCCATAAAGGGCAACTTTGTGCAGTGCGTTTATTCTTTATTTAAAATATAAGGATATTAGAAGTCACCAAGGAGTTCATGGACAAATAAATGTTATGAGGTATGATATATATAAAATGTACTGAGAGCCATCTTTTGCTCCCGTAATGAAACGAGCTGGAGCAACGCACCGAGCCGGTAGCAGCTCTCTATGCATTGCTAGTGGGGTGAACCCATTACGAATAATGTCCTTGGCAACCCCCATCCCCTTAAAAGAACCCAGTCTGAGGACCTAAACCACTCTGTCCTCACCCTGGTTCAGCTTAAGTCATGTACTTACCTCCGAAGTTCTGAGCACGATTTTCCCATACCTCCCTCTCCTTGCCCAGGGCTTCAGGTAGACACATGCTTTTTCTAAACTGTGTTTCTTATTGGCAAGTTCTCGGACCGGAAGGAGAAGTGGGAACAATGCACGGCAGGTAAGGACTAAAGCTAAACCCAGGGTGAGGACCGAGCAGTTTATGTCTCACCCTGGTTTCTTTTAAAGGGCCAATATGAGGATCGGGGTTTAGGTGAGTATAGTTGTCACTAACGTTATTAAGGGACTGTCCACCCCTCTTTTGAAAAATGAAATGTGGTAGAGAAGCCCCCAAAAGCTAGACATCGTTTAATTCTCAACCTTTAATTCGGCTCCCACACAGAGATATTATACTTACTTCCTCGCTCCACCGCTGCGGCTCTGCACTTCCGGGTAAGGCAGTCAGTGTCGGCGTGACTGTGGCGTCACGCCCAATCACTGACTGCCATTCCCGGACCAGTCTCCACTGCGGCTGTCGGGAACAGAAAAAGAACAGAGCAGCCACAGTGGAGACTGGGAGAAGAACCCGGAAGGGCGGTGGAGCGAGGAGGATGTAAGTATAATATCTCAGCTGGGAGCCAATTAAAGGTTGAGAATTAAACGATGTCTAGGTTTTGGGGGCTTATCTACCACATATTAATTTTTAAGAGGGTGGACAGTCCCTTAATACCTTAAGACGCGTTTACCCTGGTGTGTATTGCCGCCAAGTGTTATGCTGTTTTAGGAAATGGTTGTGGCTTTACACATCTACCTTAAAGTATCTCAAAAGGTAATATTTTTAAATCCTCTGTTAAGCTGTGTACACCACCATGCAATGTTTGTCCCGATCGACTGATAGTTCAGTGTAAGACTGCAAGATGCTGATCAGGGTACACACAGTCCGAGCATTCTCCCTGTGCACAGCGTATACAAAGTATAGATAGAATGTACAGGACTGCATGTTGATCGAGAGGCCGACAAAGGTTCAGAAATGTGCTACACACACTAACGATAAGTGACACGTGTGTACCCACCCTAATACTGGTACCAGCAGAACATTAGATGATTACAGTTTGTCTATAGACAAACGTTCTATTAATCAAAGCATTTTACAAGCAGCGGTTCTCATCTTGAGATAATCCCATCCGGCCCATTCATTTTGTGATCTCAAGTTGATTGCAAGAAAGAATGGGCTGGATGGTTCATAGATAGATTAGACGTTATCTATGACACATTAGAGATACCCGTCGGTGCCGACAGGATTGGCCTATATTGCTAATGGTGTACCCAGCTAAAAGCATATACGGGCGATGCACCAAGAGCCGCTATCGGCAACCTGGGCAAAGTCGCCGGTGATGTATATGCCGATAGCAGCTCTCAGTGCATCGATTAATGGCGGAATCTATTTTGCCGCTTTAAAGTGTCGCAATAGAATGCCGCTTTCAGCAAACCCAGAACAGGACGGTGCGCCTCTGGTGAGCAAACTACTCGATATTCATGTATTTGCCCTCATCGGCCTGGGGTCGATCTGGAGTTTCCGACACGTCTGATCTGGACGAAAAGGACGATCAAGGTTGGTCGTGGCAGGCCTCCCACACCAGGAGATACACACCGAAAATATCTCTTGGTGTGTACCCAGCCTTAAATGCTCTCAATACTAAAGACAATATATGCCTCTCAATGTTGTTACAATCCAAGAATCGCAGTTCAAACAATTCCTATAAAAACCAATAGTACAACCTATGAAGCAAGCAAAAAAGTTTTATTACATCATTGGTAGATTCCATAGATGACAGTTTTCCGCGGCCATTTTATGGCACATAGGACTTTACGGCACATCCAATTGGCCGTTTGTCAACTTAAAATCACTCCGACCGACCAACACACAAAAAATATCGGTCGGTCTGAAAAATCTTACCATGTGTACCCAGCCATGTAATTTAGCTCTGCACCAATAATATACAGAGCAGCATCTCCAGGGCCTACTTGTTTGGTGACTGGAACAGAAGACATTTATTTTTCTAGTAAAACTGCCATGCACATGATGATGCCAAGCGGGTAACTGCTACCAATAATATCCAGACAAGAGATGGATTATCCCATGATATGCATATGGTGTGATAATATATCAATATGAAATGTTACTATCATCTCTTACTGTTATTGTCCCTGAACACCCCCCCAGTTTATAAAATGGGCATTGGGCTGCATCAGGGACAGATTTACCATTAGGCACAGTAGGCACGCGTCTAGGGGCGCATGAGGTTGGAAGGGCGGCTGTCAATTCCTCCCACCAATCCAATGTTTAGTCATATTCGCCCCCCCCCCCAAAAAAAATGGGTCTGGTTTAAAGGACAACTAAAGCCACAGAACAACACTGAACCAGAAGCAGAACACCTTAATATAAAACCAGTAATCTGTGTCTTACCCTCTATTGATACAAGCACTGGGAAATTTACCTAAATAACACATGGTTTGTGCTTTACTTCACAGCATTCTAGTATCACACAGTTTGGTCAACGACCATTATGTTCTGCACATGCTCAGTCCTTAGCTATGGCAGAGAAACATGTTACAGTTGGTCACACCCATTAGTAATCTGTAGCCAATCCTTACAGGACAGATAAAGCAAGGAAGCATGTGACTAAGGCCAGGAGGTGTGGCCTGACACTGCCCATACACACAGATACTTTATCAGTTCTTAACGGCTTACATTTACTTTAATACAATTTACTGAAGTGGGATTTTATAGCTTATTGATGTTTTTGGGGGATTGTTTTCAGATTCTGGAGTATAAAAAATTGGGTTTAGTTCTCCTTTAAGGGTTTAAACTGTGTTTAGGGGTGGGGCTAAGGGCATCAGGCTCTTTGGGCCTACAGGCTCTGAGGTGTGAATCCAGCCCTGGGCTGCATTGATAAAGCCCCGGTATAAATCCCAGCTACCTTATTCATTTGAACACATCACAGATGAGCTACATGCATTTATTTTTATTTTTTTTATAATGGCTTGCTAAACTACTATGCCCCCCATTTAAGTATCTCTTTAAAAGGAAAATTCAAGCTTAAATATAAATAAGCCTAAATGGATCTTGAGTACTGTGGCCCTCCTAACAAACATAAGGATTACGCCGGCACTCACAATCTCTCCCACTCTTCTACTGCCGTGCACGTCGAGGGCTTCACAGTAACTCCTCCACAAAAACAAAATAGGTAGGACGGACCTGCTTTATATAAAGAAATTCCATTTTATTTTCAAAAAACTTTAAAACAGAGGCTCTTATCGGCTCAAATGCTCATCATGGCCGATTGTGTACACCTTTTTTTTTTGAAAATAAAATGGAATTTCTTTTATAAAAAGCAAGTGCCGTCCTACCTATATTTGTTACTGTGGCCCTCCTACAAGACCGTGTCCTGGAAACTTTTACATGCACATTCTCAGTGAGTTCTTAACTCTCAAGAACTCGTAAGTAAAGCATGGGGGCTCAGTGGTTAGCACTGATTCTGCAGCACTGAAGTCCTGGTTGATTCCACCCTTGGACACATCTGCAAGGAGTTTGTATGTCTTCCCTTGCTTGCGTGGGTTTCCTCTGGGCACTTTGTTTCCCCCACAATCATAAAGACATACTGATAGGTCGTATGTGTCATATATGTGCTTAGATTAAGCTCTTCGGGGCAGGCCTGGGGTGAATGTATACAACAAACAAAAAAAGTAGCTACAAAAGGCTACCAAATATATTAAAAGGGCATCTATAGTGGGAAAATGAACTTTTTTTCTTTTCTTTCATGTGCTCTATAATTCCTACAAACCCCAGAGTGTCTTCACTTTTTTCAGATTCCTCTCTGTCTGAGATACACCAGTTAGAAGGAATACGTGATTGCATTCCTCTACTCCTACTTGGACTGTCAATCAAATCCCTGTGACTTGATCCCCCTCCCTGCTCTGTAATAAAAATAGAGATAACAGCATTAGCAGGGGGAGAAAGGTAGCTTTGATGTTAGATATAAGGCTGCACTTGACCCCTCTTCTTAATAGCTTTCAATGATGATGATGGGTCACAAAAGTGAGAGATCGTAAACTGTACTGATCTCTTCGGGCTCCAGGACAGAGTACTTTTATTGGTCACTGTGCGTGGGTGTGGTTTTCAGGATGTTGAACTTTAACTCCTACTGCACATAAAAAGCTTGTCGGTTAGCCGGAGCTGAGCTGAGACATGGAGGAGGTAACAGAGGGAGGGAGAAGGGGGGAATGCTGCACATAGATCTGACACCGTGGTTATTAACAGAGTCAGTGACAGATATAGGATTAAGGCAGCACAGAGTACATGAATTTAACTTTGCAAAGGGGCAATGTGTTTTTTTCACTATAGTGCCCTTTAATATAATATAGACTGCTCATACTAATTATAAAACATTACGTCAGTTCAGATATCTTACCCAACAGTATATAATATACTTTAGGGGTAGTGCCCCAGTTCGCGCTCTTTTTAACTTTCAGGCACAGTATCATCATACTGACGATTTTTATCAATACTACATCAAGCCTAACGTATTGCTAAGGCATAATCGATATCACAATAAGTCTATAGTAGTTCACTTCAGATACTGAGAAATGACATTATCTTTAGATGTCCTCACTCATAAATACTATATAAAAAACCCTAAAAACACCTTAAACACACAACAACATTAGTGACGGGGGTTAACTCGGTGATGCTACTAATCTCACACATCTCATATTCCTGAACGTGTATTTATCAACACATTCCATATTATATACAAAACATGGACTCATTGCCAACCTACCCACATACAATATGTCTGCAGTGTAGATATCCGTGGGATCCCAACTCTATTATGTTCATCGAACCTTATTTGCTCATCTTAGTAACAGTCACACAATCTGTATACGGAGTATCTGACATTATCATATTCCGGGTGTGTCGAGGCTAATATTTTTATCCACTTCACTTCTATCTATTTTATCATCGGAACTATAAGCCTCAAGCAGTACTTACTAGTGTGGCTTGTGCCAGTATCAACACATTACATTACATAAGATACTTTTCCAGTAGTAGTTATGGACCAGCACAACTCCCGTAACGCTACAATGACCCGTACAAGTTCCCACCGCTTATTCAAGATTCTCCATTACAGACAATACATTCCCAACACTTATCCTTCTTTCTCCATGGTAGCTACAGCCATGCAATATCTCGGCCTAGAAATGGTTGCCCTGACGAAGTCACGTGTTAGTGACGAAACGTACGTCGGTTGGTTTCAATGGAGGGAACAATGTGATGCAGGATCGCGTCTAAGGACACGAGGCACCATTCTAGGCCGAGATATTGCATGGCTGTAGCATACACATGGACACAGAAAGGATAAGTGTGGGAATGTATTGTCTGTAATGGGAATCTTGAATAAGCGGGTGGGAACTTGTACGGGTCATTGTAGCGTTACGGAGTTGGCTGGTCAAATAACTACTACTGGAAAAGTATCTATGTAATGTAATAGTGTTGATACTGGCACAAGCCACACTAGTAAGTACTGCTTGAGGCTTATAGGTTCCGATGATTAAAATAAGATAGAAGTGAAGTGGATTAAAAATATTAAGCCTCGACACACCCGGAATATGATAATGTCAGATACCGTATAACAGATTGTGTGACTGTGTACGAGATGAGCAAATAAGGTTCGGATGAACATAAGTAGAGTTGGGATCCCACGGATATCTACACTGCAGACATATTGTATGCGGGTAGATGGCAATGAGTCCATGTTTTGTATATTACAATATGGAATGTGTTGATAATACACGTTCAGGAATATTGAGATGTGTGAGATATAGTAGCATCACCGAGTTAACCCCCATCACTAATGTTTGTTTTGTGGTGTAAGGTGTTTTTAGGGTTTTTTTATATAGTATTTAAGAGAGAGGACATCTAAAGATAATGTCATTTCTCAGTAGTCTGAAGTGAACTACTATAGACTTATTGTGATATCGATTATGCCTTAGCAATACGTTAGGCTTGATGTAGTATTGATAAAATCGTCAGTATGATGATACTGAACAATTGCTAAGGCATAATCGATATCACAATAAGTCTTAGTAGTTCACTTCAGACTACTGAGAAATGACCTTATCTTGGAGATGTCCTCTCTCTAAATACTATATAAAAAAACCCTAAAAACACCTAAACACACAAACAACATTAGTGATGGGTTAACTCGGTGATGCTACTATATCTCACACATCTCAATTCCTGAACGTGGATTATCAACACATTCCATATTGTAATAACAAAACATGGACTCATTGCCAACCACCCATACAATATGTCTGCAGTGTAGTATCCGTGGGATCCCAACTCTACTTATGTTCATCCGAACCTTATTTGCTCATCTTAGTAACAGTCACACAATCTGTTATACGGAGTATCTGACATTATCATAATCCGGGTGTGTCGAGGCTTAATATTTTATCCACTTTCACTTCTATCTTATTTAATCATCGGAACTATAAGCCTCAAGCAGTACTTACTAGTGTGGCTTGTGCCAGTATCAACACTATTACATTACATAGATACTTTTCCAGTAGTAGTTATTTGACCAGCAAAACTCCGTAACGCTAAAATGACCCGTACAAGTTCCACACCGCTTATTCAAGATTCTCCATTACAGACAATACATTCCCACACTTTCCTTCTGTGTCCATGTGTAGCTACAGCCATGCAATATCCGGCCTAGAAATGGTGCTGTGTCCTTAGACGCGATCCTGCATCACATTAGTTCCTCCATTGAAACCAACCGACGTACGTTTCGTCACTAACACGTGACTTCGTCAGGGCACCATTTCTAGGCGAGATATTGCATGGCTGTAGCTAAATGGAGAAAGAATGGATAAGTGTGGGAATGTATTGTCTGTAATGGAGAATCTTGAATAAGCGAGTGGGAACTTGTACGGGTCATTGTAGCGTTACGGGAGTGTGCTGGTCCAATAACTACTACTGGAAAAGTATCTATGTAATGTAATAGTGTTGATACTGGCACAAGCCACACTAAGTAAGTACTGCTTGAGGCTTATAGGTTCCGATGATTAAATAAGATAGAAGTGAAAGTGGATAAAAATATTAAGCCTCGACACACCCGGAATAGATAATGTCAGATACTCCGTATAACAGATTGTGTGATGTTACTAAGATGAGCAAATAAGGTTCGATGAACATAAGTAGAGTTGGGATCCCACGGATATCTACACTGCAGACATATGTATGTGGGTAGGTTGGCAATGAGTCCATGTTTTGTATATAACAATATGGAATGTGTTGATAATACACGTTCAGGAATATGAGATGTGTGATAGATATAGTAGCATCACCGAGTTACCCCCGTCACTAATGTTGTTTGTGTGTTTAAGGTGTTTTTAGGGGTTTTTTATATAGTATTATGAGTGAGGACATCAAAGATAATGTCATTTTCAGTAGTTGAAGTGAACTACTATAGACTTATTGTGATATCGATATAGCTTAGCAATACGTTAGGCTTGATGTAGTATGATAAAATCGTCAGTATGTGATACTGTGCCTGAAAGTTAAAAAGAGCGTGCGACTGGGGCACACCCCTAAAGTATATTATATTACTTTGGGTAAGATATCTGAACTGACGTAATGTTTTATAATTAGTATGAGCAGGTCTATATTATATTAATATTTGGTAGGCCTTTGTAGACTACATTTTTTTGTTTGTTTAAATTCACACCAGGCCTGCCCGAAGAGCTTAAAATCTAAGCACATATATGACACAACGACCTATCAGTATGTCTTATGATTGTGGGGAAACAAAGTGCCCAGAGGAAACCCAGCAAGACAGGGAGAACATAACAAACTCCTTGCAGATGTGTCCAAGGTGGAATCGAACTCAGGACTTCAGTGCTGAAAGCATCAGTGCTAACACTGAGCCACGTGCTTACTTAAGTTCCTTGAGAGTTAAGAAACTCACATGAGAAGTGCATGTAAAAGTGTCCAGACACGGTCTGGTGGAGGGCCACAGTAACAAAATAGGAGGACGGCACTTGCTTTTATAAAAGAAATTCCTTTATTTTCAAAAAAAAAAGGTGTACACAAATCTGCCTGATGAGCATTTGAGCCGATAAGAGCCTATGCTTTTAAAGTTTTTTGAAATAAAATGGAATTTCTTTTATATAAAGCAAGTGCCGTCCTACCTATATTTGTTACTGTGGAGGAGTACTGTGAAGCCCTCGGACGTGCACGGCAGTAGAAGAGTGGGAGAGATTGTGAGTGCCGGCGTAATCCTTATGTTTGTTAGGAGGGCCACAGTACTCAAGACCATTTAGGCTTATTTATATTTAAGCTTGAATTTCCTTTTAAAGAGATACTAAATGGGGGGCATAGTAGTTTAGCAAGCCATTATAAAAAAAATAAAAATAAATGCATGTAGCTTATCTGTGATGTGTTCAAAGATAAAGGTAGCTGGGATTTATACCGGGGCTTTATCAATGCAGCCAGGGCTGGATTCACACCTCAGGAGCCGTAGGCCCAAAGCCTGATGCCCTTAGGCCCACCCCTAAACACAGTTTAAACCTTAAAGGAGAACTAAACCCATTTTATACTCCAGAATCCTGAAAACAACCCCTAAAAAACATCAATAAGCTATAAAATCCCACTTCAGTAAATTGTATTAAAGTAAAGTAGCCTGTTAAGAACTGGATAAAGATCTGTGTGTATGGGCAGTGTCAGGCCACACCTCCTGGCCTAGTCACATGCTTCCTTGCTTTATCTGTCCTGTAAAAGGATTGGCTACAGATTACTAAGGGTGTGACCAACTGTAACATGTTTCTGCCATAGCAAGGACTGAGCATGTGCAGAAACATAATGGTGTTGACCAAACTGTGTGATACTAGAATGCTGTGAAGTAAGCACAAACCATGTGTTATTTAGGTAAATTTCCCAGTGCTTGTATCAAAATGAGAGGTAGACACAGATTACTGGTTTTATTTAGGTGTTCTGCTTCGGTTCAGTTGGTTCTGTGGACTTAGTTGTCCTTTAAACCAGACCCATTTTTTTTGGGGGGGGGGCGAATATAGACTAAACATTGGATTGGTGGGAGGAGATTGACAGCCGCCCTTCCAACCTCATGCGCCCCTAGACGCGTGCCTACTGTGCCTAATGGTAAATCTGTCCCTGATGCAGCCCAATGGCCCATTTATAAAAACTGGTGGGGTGTTCAGGGACAATAACAGTAAGAGATGATAGTAAACATTCATATGATATATTATCACACCATATGCAGTATCATGGGATAATCCATTCATTAGTCTGGATATTATGGTAGCAGTTACCCGCTTGGCATCATCATGTGCATGGAACGTTTTACTAGAAAAATAAATGTCTACTGTTCCAGTCACAACAACAAGTAGCGCTGGAGATGCTGCTCTGTATATTATTGGTGCAGAGCTAAATTACATAGGCTGGGTACACATGGTAAGATTTTTCAGACCGACCGATATTTTTGTGTGTTGGTCGGTCGGAAGTGATTTTAAGTTAGACAAACGGCCAATTGGATGTGCCAGTAAAGTCTATGTGCCATAAAATGGCCGCGGAAAACTGTCATCTATGGAATCTACCAATGATGTAATAAAACTTTTTTGCTTGCTTCATAGGTTGTACTATTGGTTTTATAAGGAATTGTTTGAAACTGCGATTCTGGATTGTAACAAGCATTGAGAGGCATATATTGTCTTTAGTATTGAGAGCATTTAAGGCTGGGTACACACCAAGAGATATTTTCGGTGTGTATCTCCTGGTGTGGGGAGGCCTGCCACGACCAACCTTGATCGTCCTTTTCGTCAGATCAGACGTGTCGGAAACTCAGATCGACCCAGGCCGATGAGGGCAAATACATGAATATCGAGTAGTTTGCTCACAAGAGAGCACACCGGTCCTGTTCTGGAGTTTGCTGAGCGGCATTCTATTGCGACACTTTAAAAGCGGCAAAATAGATTCGCCATTAATCGATGCACTGAGAGCTGCTATCGGCATATAACTCACGGCGACTTTGCCCAGGTTGCCGATAGCGGCTCTTGGTGCATCGCCTGTATATGCTTTTAGCTGGGTACACACATTAGCAATATAGGGCCAATCCTGTCGGCACCGACGGGTATCTCTAATGTGTTATAGATGAACGTCAATCTATCTATGAACCATCCAGCCCATTCTTTCTTGCAATCAACTTGAGATCACAAAATGAATGGGCCGGATGGGATTATCTCAAGATGAGAACCGCTGCTTGTAAAATGCTTTAGATATTGATAGACGTTTGTCTATAGACAAACCTGTAATCATCTAATGTCGCTGGTACCAGTATTAGGGTGGGTACACACGTGTCACTTATCGTTAGTGTGTGTAGCACATTTCTGAACCTTTGTCGGCCTCTTGATCAAACATGCAGTCCTGTACATTCTATCTATACTTTGATACGCTGTGCACAGGGAGAATGCTCGGGACTGTGTGTACCCTGATCAGCATCTGCCGTCTTACACTGAACTATCAGTCGATGGGACGAAACATTGCATGGTGTGTACACAGCTTAACAGAGGATTTAAAAATATTTACCTTTTGAGATACTTTAAGGTAGAGTGTAGAAAGCCACAACCATTTCCTTAAAACAGCAGTAACACTTTGCGGCAATACACCAGGGTAAACGCGTCTTTGGTATTAAAGGGACTGTCCACCCCTCTTTAAAAATTAATATGTGGGAGATAGCCCCCAAAACCTAGACATGTTTAATTCTCAACCTTTAATTGGCTCCCCATGCTGAGATATTATACTTACATCCTCCTCGCTCCACCGCCGCTTCCGGGTTCTTCTCCCAGTTCCACTGTGGCTGCTCTGTTCTTTTTTCGTTTCCCGAGCAGCCGCAGTGGAGACTGGTCCGGGAATGGCAGTCAGTGATTGGCGTGGACGCCACAGTCACGCCGACACTGACTGCCTTACCCGGAAGTGCAGAGCCGCAGCGGTGGAGCGAGGAAGTAGTAATATTCTCTGTGTGGGAGCCGAATTAAAGGTGAGAATTAAACGATGTCTAGCTTTTGGGGGCTTCTCTAACACATATTCATTTTAAAAAGAGGGGTGGACAGTCCCTTAATAACGAGTTAAAGGACAACTATACTCACCTAAACCCCGATCCTCATATTGGCCCTTTAAAGAAACCAGGGTGAGACATAAACTGCTCGGTCCTCACCCTGGGTTTAGCTTTAGTCCCTACCTTGCCGGTGCGTTAGGCTTGATGTAGTATTGATAAAATCGTCAGTATGATGATACTGTGCCTGAAAGTTAAAAAGAGCGCGAACTGGGGCACTACCCACTAAAGTATATTATATACTGTTGGGTAAGATATCTGAACTGACGTAATGGGTAGTGCCCCAGTTCGCGCTCTTTTTAACTTTCAGGCACAGTATCATCATACTGACGATTTTATCAAACACATCAAGCCTAAGTATTGCTAAGGCATAATCGATATCACAATAAGGCTATAGTAGTTCACTTCAGACTACTGAGAAATGACATTATCTTGGATGTCCTCTCTCTAAATACTATATAAAAAAACCCTAAAAACACTAAACAACCAAACAACATTAGTGAGGGGGTAACTCGGTGATGCTACTATATCTCACACATCTCATATTCCTGAACGTGTATTATCAACACATTCCATATTGTATATACAAAACATGGACTCATTGCCAACCTACCCACATACAATATGTCTGCAGTGTAGATATCCGTGGGATCCCAACTCTACTTATGTTCATCCGAACCTTATTTGCTCATCTTAGTAACAGTCACACAATCTGTTATACGGAGTATCTGACATTATCATATTCCGGGTGTGTCGAGGCTTATATTTTATCCACTTTCACTTCTATCTTATTTTAATATCGGAACCTATAAGCCTCAAGCAGTACTTACTTAGTGTGGCTTGTGCCAGTATCAACACTATTACATTACATAGATATTTCCAGTAGTAGTTATTTGACCAGCACAACTCCGAACGTACAATGACCCGTACAAGTTCCCACCCGCTTATTCAAGATTCTCCATTACAGACAATACTTCCCACACTTATCCTTTCTGTGTCCATGTGTAGCTACAGCCATGCAATATCTCGGCCTAGAAATGGTGCTCGTGTCCTTAGACGCGATCCTGCATCACATTAGTTCCTCCATTGAAACCAACCGACGTACGTTTCGTCACTAACACGTGACTTCGTCAGGGCACCATTTCTAGGCCGAGATATTGCATGGCTGTAGCTACACATGGAGAAAGAATGGATAAGTGTGGGAATGTATTGTCTGTAATGGAGAATCTTGAATAAGCGAGTGGGAACTTGTACGGGTCATTGTAGCGTTACGGGAGTTGTGCTGGTCCAATAACTACTACTGGAAAGTATCTATGTAATGTAATAGTGTTGATACTGGCACAAGCCACACTAAGTAAGTACTGCTTGAGGCTTATAGGTTCGATGATTAAAATAAGATAGAAGTGAAAGTGGATAAAAATATTAAGCCTCGACACCCCCGGATATGATAATGTCAGATACTCCGTATAACAGATTGTGTGACTGTTACTAAGATGAGCAAATAAGGTTCGATGAACATAAGTAGAGTTGGGATCCCACGGATATCTACACTGCAGACATATTGTATGTGGGTAGGTTGGCAATGAGTCCATGTTTTGTATATACCATATGGAATGTGTTTGAAATACACGTTCCGGAATATGAGATGTGTGAGATATGTAGCATCACCGAGTTAACCCCGTCACTATGTTGTTTTGTGTGTTTAAGGTGTTTTAGGGGTTTTTTATATAGTATTTGAGTGAGGACATCAAAGATAATGTCATTTCTCAGTAGTCTGAAGTGACTACTATAGACTTATTGTGATATCGATTATCCTTGCAATACGTTAGGCTTGATGTAGATGATAAAATCGTCATTGTGATACTGTGCCTGAAGTTAAAAAGAGCGTGGACTGGGGCACTACCCCTAAGTATATTATATACTATTGGGTAAGATATCTGAACTGCGTAATGTTTTATAATTAGTATGAGCAGGTCTATATTATATTAAATATTTGAGTAGCCTTTGTAGCTACATTTTTTTGTGTTTGTTGTATACATTCCACACCAGCCCTGCCCCGAAGAGCTAAAATCTAAGCACATATATGACCACATACGACCTATCAGTATGTCTTTATGATTGTGGGGAGAAACAAAGTGCCCAGAGAAAACCCACGCAGCACAGGGAGAACATACAAACTCCTTGCAGATGTGTCCAAGGTGGAATCGAACTCAGGACTTCAGTGCTGCAAGCATCAGTGCTAACCATGAGCCGTGCTTTACTTACGAGGTCTTGAGAGTTAAGAACTCACGAGAATGTGCATGTAAAGTGTCCAGGACACGTGTCTGGTAGGAGGGCCACAGTAACAAATATAGGTAGGACGGCACTTGCTTTTATAAAAGAAATTCCATTTTATTTCAAAAAAAAAGGTGTCACAACACTCTTGCCATGATGAGGCTTTGAGCCGATAAGAGCCTCGTTTTAAAGTTTTTTGAAAATAAAATGGAATCTTTATATAAAGCAAGTGCAGTCCTACCTATAATTTGTTACTGTGGAGGAGTACTGTGAAGCCCTCGGACGTGCACGGCAGTAGAAGAGTGGGAGAGATTGTGAGGGCCGGCGTACATCCTTATGTTTGTTAGGAGGCCACAGTACCAAGATGCCATTAGGCTTTTTATATTTAAGCTTGAATTTCCTTTTAAAGAGGATACTTAAAATGGGGGGACTAGTAGGTTAGCAAGCCATATAAAAAAAAAATAAAAATCAATGCAGTAGGCTCATCTGTGATGTGTTCAAATGAATAAGGTAGCTGGGATTTATACCGGGGCTTTATCAATGCAGCCAGGGCTGGATTCACACCTCAGGAGCTTGTAGGCCCAAAGAGCCTGATGCCTAGCCCCACCCCTAAACACAGTTTAAACCTTAAAGGAGAACTAAACCCAATTTTTTATACTCCAGATCTGAAAACAACCCCTAAAAACATAATAAGCTATAAAATCCCACTCAGTAAATTGTATTAAAGTAAATGTAGCCTGTTAAGAACTGGATAAAGTATCTGTGTGTATGGGCAGTGTCAGGCCACACCTCCTGGCCTTAGTCACATGCTTCCTTGCTTATTGTCCTGTAAAGGATGGCTACAGATTACTAATGGGTGTGACCAACTGTAACATGTTTCTGCCATAGCTAGGACTGAGCATGTGCGAACATAATGGTCGTTGACCAAACTGTGTGATACTAGAATGCTGTGAAGTAAAGCACAAACCATGTGTTATTTAGGTAAATTTCCCAGGGCTTGTATCAAATAGAGAGGTAAGACACAGATTACTGGTTTTATATTAAGGTGTTCTGCCTTGGTCAGTGTTGTTCTGTGGATTGTAGTTGGCTTTAAACCAGACCCATTTTTTTTGGGGGGGGGGGCGAATATAGACTAAACATTGGATTGGTGGGAGGAGATTGACAGCGCCTTCCAACCTCATGCGCCCCTAGACGCGTGCCTACTGTGCCTAATGGTAAATCTGTCCCTGATGCAGCCAATGGCCCATTTATAAAACTGGTGGGGTGTTCAGGGACAATAACAGTAAGAGATGATAGTAAACATTTCATATTGATTATATTATCACCACCATATGCGTATCATGGGAATTCCATTCATTAGTCTGGATATTATTGGTAGCAGTTACCCGTTGGCTCATCATGTGCATGGCAACGTTTTACTAGAAAAATAAATGTCTTACTGTTCCAGTCACACAAACAAGTAGGCCCTGGAGATGCTGTCTGTATATTATTGGTGCAGAGCTAAATACATAGGCTGGGTACACATGGTAAGATTTTTCAGACCGACCGATATTTTTGTGTGTTGGTCGGTCGGAAGTGATTTTAAGTTGACAAACGGCCAATTGGATGTGCCAGTAAAGTCCTATGGGCCATAAAATGGCCCGGGAAAACTGTCATCTATGGAATCTACCAAGATGTATAAAAAACTTTTTTGCTTGTTCATAGGTTGTACTATTGGTTTTATAAGGAATTGTTTGAACTGCGATTCTTGGATTGTAACAAGCATTGGAGGCATATATTGTCTTTAGTATTGAGAGCATTTAAGCTGGGTACACACCAAGAGATATTTTCGGTGTGTATCTCCTGGTGTGGGGAGGCCTGCCACGACCAACCTTGATCGTCCTTTTCGTCCAGATCAGACGTGTCGGAAACTCCAGTCGACCCCAGGCCGATGAGGGCAAATACATGAATATCGTAGTTTGCTCACCAAGAGGCACACCGGTCCTGTTCTGGAGTTTGCTGAAAGCGGCATTATTGCGACACTTTAAAAGCGGCAAAATAGATTCCGCCATTAATCGATGCATGAGAGCTGCTATCGGCATATAACCTCGACGGCGACTTTGCCCCAGGTTGCCGTAGCGGCTCTTGGTGCATCGCCTGTATATGTTTTAGCTGGGTACACACATTAGCAATATAGGGCCAATCCTGTCGGCACCGACGGGTATCTCTAATGTGTTATAGAGAACGTCTAATCTATCTATGAACCATCCAGCCCATCTTTCTTGCCAATCAACTTGAGATCACAAAATGAATGGGCCGGATGGGATTATCTCAAGATGAGAAGCGTGCTTGTAAAATGCTTAGATATTAGATAGACGTTTGTCTATAGACAAACCTGTAATCATCTAATGTCTGCTGGTACCAGTATTAGGGTGGGTACAACGTGTCACTTTATCGTTAGTGTGTGTAGCAATTTCGAACCTTTGTCGGCCTCTTGATAAACATGCAGTCCTGTACATTCTATCTATACTTTGTATACGCTGTGCACAGGGAGAATGCTCGGGAATGTGTGTACCCTGATCAGCATCTTGCAGTCTTACACTGAACTATCAGTCGATCGGGACGAAACATTGCATGGTGTGTACACAGTTAACAGAGGATTTAAAAATATTTACCTTTTGAGATACTTTAAGGTAGATGTGTAGAAGCCACAACCATTTCTTAAAAAAGCAGTAACAACTTTGCGGCAATACACCAAGGGTAAACGCGTTTAAGGTATTAAAGGGACTGTCACCCTCTTTTAAAAATTAATAGTGGTAGAAAGCCCCCAAAACCTAGACATGTTTAATTCTCAACCTTTAATTGGCTCCCACGTGAGATATTATACTTACATCCTCCTCGCTCCACCGCCGCTTCCGGGTTCTCTCCCAGTCTCCACTGTGGCTGCTCTGTTCTTTTTCTGTTTCCCGAGCAGCCGCAGTGGAGACTGGTCCGGGAATGGCAGTCAGTGATTGGCCGTGAGCCACAGTCACGCCGACACTGACTGCCTTAACCCGGAAGTGCAGAGCCGCAGCGGTGGAGCGGGAAGTAAGTATAATATCTCGTGTGTGGGAGCCGAATTAAAGGTTGAGAATTAAACGATGTCTAGCTTTGGGGGCTTCTCTACCACATATTCATTTTTCAAAAGAGGGGTGGACAGTCCCTTAATAACGAGTTAAAGACAACTATACTCACCTAAACCCCGATCCTCATATTGGCCCTTTAAAAGAAACCAGGGTGAGACATAAACTGCTCGGTCCTAACCCTGGGTTTTGCTTTAGTCCTTACCTTGCGGTGCATTGTTCCCACTTTCTCCTTCCGGTCGAGAACTTGCCAATAAGAAGACACAGTGTAGAAAAAGCATGTCTACCTGAAGCCCTGGGCAAGGAGAGGGAGGTATGGGAAAATCGTGCTCAGAACTTCGGGAGGTAAGTACATGACTTAGAAGTGAACCCAGGGGTGAGGACAGAGTGGTTTAGGTCCTCAGACTGGGTCTTTTAAGGGGATGGGGGTTGCCAAGGACATTATTCGTAATGGGTTCACCCCACTAGCAATGCATAGAGAGCTGCTACCGGCTCGGTGCGTTGCTCCAGCTCGTTTCATTACGGGAGCAAAAGATGGCTCTCAGTACATGACCATTTAATTATATCTATACCTCATAACATTTATTTGTCCAGAAACTCCTTGGTGACTTCTAATATCCTATATTTTTAAATAAGAAGAACAATTCAAGAAGCAAAAAATCTAGGGAGAAGGAAATAGAAAGATACTAAAAGGGGGGATGTGTGGCAAAATGGTGGTGCGGGGTGCTCAACGCTGCTCGTGATAACCATTAAAGGAATCCCTCACTTAAAAAATCCCGCGTTGCCCCTGGTGGTGGATCCTCTACTCAAGATCCAGACCTAAGCTGAGCCAATTACTGAGTCCCTGTGTATTTGTTAGTGTGCCCTGACAGCAGTATTGTACTGGGTGGGGTCATTGAGGTTGAAAGCTAGGCACACATTTGCATGACTGTAAGAAAATGCATCTAACGAGTGTCACTAGTGTTCTCCCTATGTAATATTCAATAAGGAGAACGTGAGTACTGTCGAATCCCCCCAGTCGTGGCTGACTCCCTATACCAGTGTTCTTCCATCATTTTATCTGCGGGGAACCTTGAAACTATTTTCGTCCTAATATTATAGTTTTTCTTTCTTGGTCATCAATCATCAAAATACATAATTTGAACAGATATAAATGATAGATGTATAAATATATCTCATTTTAAAAAAATGCACTCAAATTCACTGCAGGGGGGGGAACCCTTACATAAAAACATTCAGGGAGATTCATAAAAGATCTTATGTTAAAAATGGTGCTTTTTTTGCCTCAACCAATCAGATGTTAGCTTTCAAATGTTAAATAAGATTGATGGTTGGGGGGAAAATTAGCACCATTTTTAACTAAAGTATATTATATACTGTTGGGTAAGATATCTGAACTGACGTAAAGTTTTATAATTAGTATGAGCAGGTGTATATTATATTAACTGATGTGAATGTATACATGTAATTGTAAAGCGCTAGGGAAGATGTTAGCGCTATATAAATCCATAATAATAATAGAAGTAGTGAAAGGTATTAAGAGTATACTATAATTCGCATGCCTGTGTTTACACATGAAACACTGCAGTTTTGTTACGGTAGATGGCTACAAGACTTAACTTTATGGGTGTGTGAGACTATAGAAATAATAAGGAAGTGACAGTTCTTGCTTCCCTGTTTTGTGTCCTGTGCCTCGTGATGTTTTGTCAGCCGTTTCATGTCAGGTGACTGGCAGGTTTCGTAATCTGTTATGACCTAAATCCCAAAGTTACACTGTCAGGTTTTTCTAGCCATCTCCTACTTCTTAGTAACTCTGCAAGTCTAGGCTTGGGAGTCTGCACAGATAATAAGCAATGTTCTGGGAGATATTAACTAGCATACAATATAAATAGGAATCAAGTCTAGTTATAAACAAACCAAGAGCTAAAATGTTAAATATTTCCAGGTTTTCCCATAATGGTGGTAAAGGGCAAATAGATCCTTTAGAGAAGTAGAGTTTGTCTTACATTTACCTAAAGGAATATGGACTTTGGTACAGATTCTAGAGTTGTGGTTCACAATGAATTGCTGTTTCATTTAAAGGGGATGTCCACCCCCAAAACTATAATTCCCCCCGCTACTGGCCCCACTGTGTAGTGAATGAAAATCCTTCTGAATGTAAAAAGAAAAAGCCTGCAAAGACTAAATGTGTAGCACCATTGCAATATGTATTCCATTACAGTCAGAATAACCAAGGTGGTGCCCAGACATACGACACCCACCTTTTACTTCAGGTGACCCGGGTGCCAAAGCCCCGGGCCCGTCGCTGTAGCTTACATTTTCGTTAATAAATACTCCAAACGTTACAACCGGCTACTCCTTTATCCTTCAGCTTTGATATTGAGGGGCCTGGCACACTCCGATCATCGAATTCAGCAGGCACAACGGTGTATGTAAAAACACTATACTTTATTAAACAACAATTAAAAACAACATAGTCACCAAAACGGCAGGGATGCCCTGACGCGTTTCGGGCTACACTGAGCCCTTAATCATAGGTACGGACCCCGCCATCTTGACGTCCTCTTGTACACGGCTCCAAATGACGTCAGAGAGGGGTGGAAACACACGCCCCCCTGTACGTCTAAATTGAGAAGGAACGCCTGCCTCAGAGGGTGCGGCGCCAAATCGGAACCTAACTCCTTATTAAGCCATAAAATACAAGGGGAACCCTAGCACAGAACAGATTCATTCTAAACATTAGGCAGAAGAACTCTACCAGCTCATGAACACATCCGAACAAGGTGTCTGAATACACATAACCATTTAACCATTTAACAAAAACCATAGAACAATTTAACCCCCATGATGCTAGATGATGTTAAAAGGGAGGAAAAACCCTGACCCTGCTATAAATATTTTTCTATACTAGCAGGGATATAGGGTTTTTCCTCCCTTTTAACATCATTTAGAAAATGGGGTGGACATGCCCTTTAAGGCATTTATACAATGTGATAGAGAAGCTACTAGGCTATGTGCCAACACAGTTATAAGTATCCATGTAAGTATCCAACACAGTTTATAATGTATCCAGGTAAGTATCCAACACAGTTTATAAGGTATCCAGGTAGTATCCAACACAGTTATAAGGTATCCAGGTAAGTATCCAACCACGTTAATAAGGTATCCAGGTAAGTATCCCACAGTTTAAGGTATCCAGGTAAGTATCCAACACAGTTATAAGGTATCCAGTATAGTATCCAACACATTTATAGGTATCCAGGTAAGTATCCCACCCAGTTTATAAGGTATCCAGGTAAGTATCCAACACAGTTATACAGGTAATCCCGCAGGATCTTTAAATGGGCAGAGCCTTGTGCTGCACTGTTAGATGGGTAAACAGTACAATGTCACAAATGGCTTGGACAAAGCTGAAATTTTCAAAATCAGTTAAAATACACCAGTGCCCTGCTTGTATACACGGCTCATGTTGCCTTTTTTAATTTGTCTTTTAAAAAGATGGTATGTCACTTATTTTTTTAATTTGCCAATAAAATGCTTTTGTCTTCCTTTTAATCATGTGATTAGTATCCGTGTATTTCTTTTGGAAAACCATATTCCATTCCTTGGGCCCATAGTCGTGGTATTAAAGGGCATGTCCACCCCCACACGGAGAACTACAGTATATGTATTAATACAGTAATTCTCAATTATTATAGTATCGCCCGTACCAACCAGAACTCAGTATCTGTATTAATACCAGTAATTCTCAATATTATATAGTTTCCCGGTACCAACCAATACTACAGTATATGTATTAATACCAGTAATTCTCAATATTATATAGTATCCCCTTACCAACCAGAACTACAGTAATGTATTAATACCAGTAATTCTCATATTATATAGTATCTCTGTACCAACCAGAACTACAGTATATGTATTATTACCAGTATTCTCAATATTATATAGTATCCCCGTACCAACCGAAACTACAGTATATGTATAATACCAGTAATTCTCAATATTATATAGTATCCCCGTACCAACCAGAACTACAGTATATGATTAATACCAGTAATTCTCAATATTATATAGTTCCCCGTACCAACCAGAACTACATATATGTATTAAACCAGTAATTCTCAATTTTATATAGTATCCCGTACCAACCAGAACTACAGTATAGTATTAATACAGTAATTCTCAATATAGTATATATCTGGACACCAGAACTACAGTATATGTATAATACCAGTAATTCTCAATAATATAGATCCCCGTACCAACCAGAACTAACAGTATATGTATTATACCAGTAATTCTCAATATTATATAGTATCCCCGTACCAACCAGAAATACAGTATATGCTATTAATACCAGTAATTCTCAATATTATATAGTTCCCTGTCCAACCAGAAACTACAGTATATGTATTAATACAGTAATTCTTCAATATTATATAGTATCCCGTACCAACCAGAACTACAGTATATGTATTAATACCAGTAATTTCAATATATTATAGTATCCCCGTACCAACCAGAACTACAGTATATGTATTAATACCAGTAATTCTCCATATTATATAGTATCCCCGTACAACCAGAACACAGTATAGTATTAATACCAGTAATTCTCAATATTATATAGTATCCGTACCAACAGAACTACAGTATGTATTAATACCAGTAATCTCAATATATATAGTATCCCGTACCAACCAGAACTACAGTATATGTATTAATACCCAGTAATTCTCAATATTATATAGTATCCCACCTGTACCAACCAGAACTACAGTATATGTATTAATACCAGTAATTCTCAATATTATATAGTATCCCCGTACAACCAGAACTACAGTATATGTATTAATACCAGTATTCTCAATATATATTAGTCCCCGTACCAACCAGAACTACAGTATATGTTTAATACCAGTAATTACTCAATATATAGTACCCTACCAACCAGAACTACAGTATATGTATTAATACCAGTAATTCTCAATTTATATAGTATCCCGTACCAACCAGAACTACAGTAATGTATTAATACCAGTAATTCTCAATATTATATAGTATCCCTGTACCAACCAGAACTACAGTATATGTATTAATACCAGTAATCTCAATTTATATAGTATCCCCGTACCAACCAGAACTACAGTATATGTATTATACCAGTAATTCTCATATTATATAGTATCCCCGTACCAACCAGAACTACAGATATTGTATTAATACCAGTAATTCTCAATATTATATAGTATCCCCGTACCAACCAGAACTACAGTATATGTATTAATACCAGTAATTCTCATATTTATAGTATCCCCGTACCAACCAGAACTACAGTATATGTATATATACAGTAATTCTCAATATTATATAGTATTCCCTACCAACCAGAACTACAGTATATGTATTAAACCAGTAATTCTCAATATTATATAGTCCCCGTACCAACCAGAACTGACAGTATATGTATTAATACCAGTAATCTCATTTATTATCGTATCCGTACCAACCAGAAACTACAGTATATGTATTAATACCAGTAATTCTCAATATTTATAGTATCCCCGTACCAACCAGAACATACAGTATATGTATTAATACCAGTAATTCTCAATATTATATAGTATCCCCTTACCAACCAACTCAGTATATGTATTAATACCAGTAATTCTCAATATTATATAGTATCCCGTACCAACCAGAACTACAGTTTGTATTAATACCAGTAATTCTCAATATTATATAGTATCCCGTACCAACCAGAACTACAGATATGTATTAATACCAGTAATTCTCAATATTATATAGTATCCCCGTACCAACCAGAACTACAGTATATGTATTAATACCAGTAATTCTCAATATTATATAGATCCCAGTACCAACCAGAACTACAGATATGTATTAATACCAGTAATTCTCAATATTTATATAGTATCACCGTACCACCAGAAACTACAGTATATGTATTAATACCAGTAATCTCAATATTATATAGTATCCCCGTACCAACCAGAACTACGATATGTATTAATACCAGTTAATTCTCATATTATATAGTATCCATACCAACCAGAACTACAGTATATGTATTAATACCAGTAATTCTCAATATTATATAGTATCCCGTACCAACCAGAACTACAGTAATGTATAAATACCAGTAATTCTCATATTATATAGATCCCCGTCCAACCAGAACTACAGTATATGTATTTCCAGTAATTCTCAATATTATATAGATCCCGTACCAACCAGAAACTACAGTATATGTATTAATACCAGTAATTCTCATATTATATAGTATTCCAGTACCAACCAGAACTACAGATATGTATTAATACCAGTATTCTCAATATTATATAGTATCCCCGTACCAACCAGAACTACAGTATATGTATTAATACCAGTAATCTCAAAGTTTAGTTTTATAGAAACTTATCCAGGATCCCCAATTTTAAAGCTATTCAATGAACTTGCCATTACCACATATGCTGTAACACAGGGCTGCAACAGCTGATTGCTTATGTACCAAGGGCTGGATTTAGCGAGAGGCACCACAATATTCTATTTATTAGACATGTAAGAGAGCCTGTAAAGCCTCATCACATGTGCATCGCGGGTCCCGACTGCATGACGCATGATGTGTCCGACGTTCGTTTCAGTGATAATCGGCCTGTGTGTGGCCCCTTATCAGCAAATGGCCGGTCGATCCGCCGGAATATTCGGAGATCCCCGTCGGGCGGGCAACGATCCCCTACGAACGGTCGTTTCGGGCGGTAAAGTGCCCATAAACGGGTCGATTATCGTCCGAAACGACACGGTGTTAGGGGATCGTTGCCCGACCCGTGATCACACGTGTGTACGAACCTTAAGACCGGACAAGGCAGACGATTTGGCATTATTATAACGTAACGCACACAAGTGGTTAGATATCATGTTTGCAGCATCTGGGTGAGAATTTTAAAAAACCTGCAGCTCTTGGATCTAAAAAGCGGAATCCAGAGATCAGCAATCATGTTATAATGAATACATGATACGAATGTTTCCCATTAGGCATTTAACGAGATCTGCAAAAGTCTACCGTGCTATTAATCTACAGAGCCAATCAGATTGCTTTTTGCTATGACAGTTAGAAAACATCTGATGGGCGCTACATATTAAGCACAGGCAGAATACTATTAAAAAGCCCAGAGAGCAGTAAAACATTTTTGTGATGATCTTGGGGGTTATCATAATAGGTGTAACCAGACTTGACCTCTAGGGTTAGTCCTGTCCCATTCTCCAAGGGATCCTGGGTTATCTTGCTGGTGACGACAAAGGCCTCTAACTCCCTTGCAAGTTCTGGCACGGATCGGGAAGGAACCACACACACACTGACAGAAAAGAACCCAGATAACTGGGACCAGGGTCCCCACTGACAATCAGACCCCATCTGCCCTTTACATTCCTGAAATGAGCTGTTCCTATCATTCAGTTGTTAAAATGAGAGGCAGAATATTGCACTGAGCCAACAGGACATTCCCGACTTATAACAGGAACGCTGATAAACTAATGGCTGAACCATCAAATATTACAGTGACATTTTGAAAAATATGGGAGATTTAACTTCCCCTTTTGGGGCTGGGGGCTCCGCAGGCCAGGCTAAGGCAGGAATATTATTGGCAGTAAGATAAGGACATGTGATATAGATAATGATGTCACACCATTCAAACACACCCCCTCACCAGCCTCCCCCCATGCCCCCGCTAACATAAACTTCAATGGCAGGCGTGTTGCAGCAGGGGTGTCTCTTAGTGAGGCAATATGAGCAAAATGCTCAGGGCAGCACCCCTGATAAACACAGAGAGGCGGCAGGCAGAGCTCACTTAATTTTGTACACACAATTATGGTATGGTAATAAATGTCTTTTTGAGGAACTTTTAAATACCGCTGTGAGTTGCAGTTTAAAAAGACCAAATGTTTAACCACCTGTTTATTCCTGGAAGCCACACACACCTGTGCTTGCGGTGGTGCACTCATGGCACCTAGTGGTAATAAGGGCAGCATTCAAAAGGTTTGGGCAGGTGGCTAAAACCCTAGAGACACCCCTGCTTGAAAGTTGCAACCCCCCTGGATTTATTAAATGTACTTATGAATTCTAGGATACTACACTTACAGAAACTAGCTCAGGATAAGGATACTAACTACAGGATACTAAGTACTGGTAACTAACTACAGGATAGTAACTACAGGATACTAAGTACCGGTCACTAGCTACAGGATACTAACTACAGGATACTAAGTACTGGTAACTAACTACAAGCCATGTACATGGCCAGAAGTTGTGTAACCCGGTGTCGAACCAGACCCCCCACTCTATTAGGCTTGGTGTTCTTTATTTTTTCACATAAATGGCCTCCTTAAAACCTCTCTTGAACCAGTCACGTTCCTTCGCCAGTATGTTTACATTCAATCTTCAAATGGTATGTCCTTATCCTTAAGATGCAAACACGGCTGAGTCCTGACCCAGGAATTGGCTTTCGTGCTGGGCCATACGTTGATGCAGTGCTGTTTGGTCTCCCCCACCATACAAATCAGAGCATTCTTCACTGCACTGCACCGCATATATGATGTCGCTTTTTCTTGTGTTTTGGTATTGGGGACACAAAGAAAAGCGACATCATATATGCGGTGCAGTGCAGTGGAAGAATGCTCGATTGTGATGTGGGGGAGACCAACCATGCATCAAACGTATGGCCCAGCACAGAAGAGCCAATTCCTCGGGTCAGGACTCAGCCGTGTATCTGCATCTTAAGGATAAAGGACATACCTTTGAAGATTGTAATGTTAACATACTGCAAGGAAGGAACGTGACTGGTTCAAGAGAGGTGTTAAGGAGCCATTTATGTGAAAATAAAGAAACCAAGCCTAAATAGAGGTGGGGGGTTCGACACCAACGTCTGCCATGTACAATGCTGTTTTAACATCTTACTCTGGGCGTTCCTATAACACCTCTTAGCCACTATCTAATCACACCCTTAACACCTGGCTGTGATATGCTAATTGGGATTCTCCAGGGTACATAATTGCCACAGATTCTTGTACAAGTCATCTGATTGAGAAAGCCAGTCGGGATGACTAGCGAAACGTCTTCAAGAACTACATTTCAAGTCCAGTTGATCTAATTGAATACAACAGATATACCATGACCTGGATGAATGAGAACCTTCACAAGCATATATGTATTAATACCAGTAATTCTCAATATTATATAGTATCTGTATTAAACCAGAACTACGTATATTGTATAATGACAGTAATTCTCAATATTATAGTATCCCTGTACCAACCAGAACTACAGTAATGTATTATACCAGTAATCTCAATATATATAGTATCCCCTGTACAACCAGAACTACAGTATATGTATTAATATCAGTACTTCTCAATATATATAGTATCCCTGTAATAACCCGAACTAAGTATGTATAATACCAGTAATTTCTCAATTATATAGTGTCCCCGTTACGAACCAGAGCTACAGTATATGTATTTAATACCATAATTTCCAATATTATTTATTATCCCTGTAGCAACCAGACCAACCTTTTTTTAAACAGTATATGTATTAATACCAGTATTCTCAATAATATAGTAGCCCTGTACCAACCAGAACTACAGTATATGTATTAATACAGTAATTCTCAATATATATAGTTCTCTGTACCAACCAGAACTACAGTATATGTATTATTACCAGTAATTCATATTATATAGTATCCCCGTACCAACCAGACCTACAGTATATGTATTATACCAGTAATTCTCATTATATAGTTACTCTGTACAACCCAGAACTACAGTATATGTATTATACCAGTAATTCTCAATATTATATAGTATTCCCTGTACCAACCCGAACTACAGTATATGTATTAATTCCAGGTAATTCCAATATTATATAGTGTCCCTGTACCAACCAGAACTACAGTATATGTTTTAATACCAGTAAATTCTCAATATTATATAGTTTTCCCTGTACCAACCAATACTACAGTATATGTATTAATATACCAGTAATTCTCATATTATAATATCCCTTACCAACCAGAACTACAGTATATGTATTAATACCAGTAAATTCTCAATATTATATAGTATCTCTTGTACAACCAGACTACAGTATATGTATTTTACCAGTAATTTCTCATTATTATACAGTATTCCCTGTACCAACCAGAACTACAGTATATGTATTAATACCAGTAATTCTCAATATTATATGTATCCTTGTACCAACCAGAACTACAGTATATGTATTAATACCAGTATTCCAATATTATATAGTATCCTGTACCAACCAAATTAACAGTATATGTTTAATACGAGTAATTCTCAATATTATATGTATCCCGACCAACCAGATCACAGTAATGTAAAATTTTTAATACGAGTAATTCTCAATATATATATAGTATCCCCGTACCAAACAAAACTACAGTTTATGTGTATTAATACAGTAATTCTCAATATTATATAGTTCCCCCGTACCACACCAAACTACAGTATAGTATTAATACCAGTATATCAATATTATATAGTATCCCCTACCAACCAGAACTACAGTATATGATGTAATACCAGTAATTCTCAATATTATATAGTATCCCCGTACCAACCAGAACTACAGTATATGTTTAATACCAGTAATTCTCAATATTATATAGTATCCCGTACCAAACCAGAACTAACAGTATATGTATTAATACCAGTATTCTCAATATTATATAGTTCCCGTTATAAACCAGAACTACAGTATATGTATTAATACCAGTGTAATTCCAATATTATATAGGTCCCCGTAGAACCAGAGCTACAGTTATATGTATTAATACCAGTAATTCCCAATATTATTTTTATCCCTGTAGCAACCAGAACTCCGTATATGTATTACATACCAGTAATTCAATATATATAGTAGCCCGTACCAACCAGAAACTACAGTATATGTATAATACCAGTAATTCTCAATATTATATAGTATCTCTGGTCCAACCAGAAAACTACAGTATATGTATATTACCAGTTATTCTCAATTATTATAGTATCCCCGTACCAACCAGACCACATATAGTATTAATACCAGATTCTCATATATAGTATCTCTGTACCAACAACTACACAACATTTGTATTATTACCAGTAATTCTCAATATTATTAGTATTCCCTGTACCAACCAGAACTACAGTATATGTATAATTCCGTAATTCTCAATATTTATAGTGTCCCTGTACCAACCAAACTACAGTTATGTATTAATACCAGTAATTCTCAATATTATATAGTTTCCCTGTACCAACCAATACTACAGTATATGTATTAATACCAGTAATTCTCAATATTATATAGTATCCCCTTACAACCAGAACTACAGTATAGTGTTTAATACCAGTAATTCTCAATTATATAGTATCTCTGTACCAACAGAACTACAGTAATTGTATGTATTATACCAGTATTCTCAAATATATACAGTATTCCCTTTACCAACCCTCCCCCCCATACAAACTACAGTATATGTAGTAATACCAGTAATTCTCAATATTATATAGTATCCCTGTACCAACCAGAATACAGTATAGTATTTAATACCAGTAATTCTCAATATTATATAGTATACCTGTACCAACCAGAATTACAGTATATGTATTAATACGAGTAATTTCAATATTATATAGTATCTCCCCGTACAACCAGATCTACAGTATATGTATTAATCGAGTAATTTCCTCAATATTATATAGTATCCCCGTACCAAACAAAACTACATTTATGTATTAATACCAGAATTCTCAATATATATAGTATCCCCGTACCAACCAGAACTACATATATGTATTAATACCAGTAATTCTCAAATTATATAGTATCCCCGTACCAACCAGAACTACAGTATATGTATTAATACGTAATTCTCAATATATATGTATCCCCGTACCAACCAGAACTACGTATATGTATTAATACCAGTAATTCTCAAATTATATAGTACTCCCCGTACCACCAGAACTACAGTATATGTATTAACCAGTAATTCTCAATATTATATAGTATCCCCGTACAACACAGAACTAAAGTATATGTATTAATACCATTATTCTCAATATTATATAGTATCCCTGTACAACAGAACTACAGTATAGTATTAATACCAGTAATTCTCAATATTATATAGTATCCCTGTCAACGAGAACTACAGTGATATGTATTAATACCAGTAATTCTCATATTATATAGTATCTCCCGTACCAACCAGAACTACAGTATATGTATTAATACCAGTAATTCTCAAATATATAGTTCCCCTGTACCAACCATAATACAGTATATGTATTAATACCAGTAATTCTCAATATTATATAGTATCCCCTTACCAACCAGAACTACAGTATATGTATTAATACCAGTAATTCTCATATTATATAGTATCTCTGTACCAACCAGAACTACAGTATATGTATTTTACCAGTAATTCTCATATTATATTAGTATCCCCGTACCAACCAGAACTACAGTATATGTATTAATACCAGTAATTCTCAATATTTATAGTTCCCCGTACCAACCAGAACTACAGTATTGTATTATAACAGTAATCTCAATATTATATAGTATAATCCCCGTACCAACCAGAACTACAGTATATGTATTAATACCAGTAATTCTCAATAAATTTTATATAGTATCCCCGTACCAACCAGAACTAACAGTATATGTTTAATACAGTATTCTCTATATAGTATCCTGGACAACCAGAACTACAGTATATGTATTAATACCAGTAATTCTCAAAATATATAGTATCCCGTACCAACCAGAACTACAGTATATGTATTAATACCAGTAATTCTCAATATTATATGTATCCCCGTACCAACCAGAACTACAGTATATGTATTAATACCAGTAATTCTCAATATTATTAGTCTGGATCACAACCAGAACTACAGTATATGTATTAATACAGTAATTCTCAATATTATATAGTATCCCCGTACCAACCAGAACTACAGTATATGTATAATACCAGTAATTCTCAATATTATATAGTATCCCCGTACCAACCAGAACTACAGTATATGTATTATACCAGTAATTTCAATATTATATAGTATCCCCGTACAACACAGCAACTACAGTATATGTATTAATACCAGTAATTCTCAATATTATATAGTATCCCGTACCAACCAGAACTACAGTTATGTATTAATACCAGTAATTCAATATATATATAGTATCCCCGTACCAACCAGAACTACAGTATATGTATTAATACCAGTAATTCTCAATATTATATAGTATCCCCGTACCAACCAGAACTACAGTAAGTGATTAATACCAGTATTCTCAATATTATATAGTATCCCCTACCAACCAGAACTACAGTATATGTATTAATACCAGTAATTCTCAATATTATATAGTATCCCCGTTACCAACCAGAACTACAGTATGTATTTAATACCCAATCTAATATTATATAGTATCCTCATACCAACCAGAACTACAGTATATGTATTAATACCAGTAATTCTCAATATTATATAGTTCACCGTACCAACCAGAACTACAGTATATGTATTAATACCAGTAATTCTCAATATTATATAGTATCCCTGTACCAACAGAACTACAGTATATGTATTAATACCAGTAATCTCAATATTATATAGTATCCCTACCAACCAGAACTAAGTATATATGTATTAATACCGTAATTCTAATATTATATGTATCCCCGTACCAACCAAACTACAGAATATGTATTCTACCAGTTAATTCTCAATATTATATAGTATCCCCGTACCAACCCAGAATACAGTATATGTATTAATACCAGTAATTCTCAATATTATATGTATCCCCGTACCAACCAGAACTACAGATATTATAATACAGTAATTCTCAATATGTATAGTATCCCCTACAACCAGAACACAGTATATGTATTATACCAGTAATTCTCAATATTATATAGTATCCCCGTACCAACCAGAACTACAGTATATGTATTAATACAGTAATTCTCATATTATTGTATCCCGTACCAACCAGAACTACAGTATATGTATTAATACCAGTAATTCTCAATATTATATAGTATCCCCCGTACCAACCCAGAACTACAGTATATGTATTAATACCAGTAATTCTCAATATTATATAGTATCCTCATTACCAACCAAACTACAGTATATGTATTAATACCAGTAATTCTCAATATATATAGTATCCCGTACCAACCAGAACTACAGTATATGTATTAATACCAGTAATTCTCAATTTTATAGTATCCCCGTACCAACCGAACTACAGATAGTATTAATACCAGTAAATCTCAATAATATAGTATCCCCGTACCAACCAGAAATACAGTATATGTATTAATACCAGTAATTACTCAATATTATATAGTATCCAGTACCAACCAGAACTAAGATAATAGTATTAATACCAGTATTCTCAATATTATATAGTATCCCCGTACCAACCAGAACTACAGTATATGTATTAATACCAGTAATTCTCAATATATATAGTATCCCCGTACCAACCAGAACTACAGTATATGTATTAATACCAGTAATTCTCAGTATTATATAGTATTCCCATACCAACCAAACTACAGTATATGTATTAATACCAGTAATTCTCAATATTTATAGTATCCCGTACCAACCAGAACTACAGAATATGTATAATACCAGAATTCTCATATTATTAGTATCCCCTACAACCAGAACTACAGTATATGTATTAATACCAGTAATTCTCAATATTATAGTATCCCCGTACCACCAGAACTACAGTATATGTATTAATACCAGTAATTCTCATATTATATAGTATTCCAACAACACAGACTACAGATATGTATTAATACCAGTATCTCAATATATCAGTATCCCGTAACCAGAACTAACGTATATGTAATACAGTAACTCTCAATTTTAGTTTTAGAAACTTATCCAGGCCAATTTTAAAGCTATTCAATGAACTTGCCATTACCACATCTGCTGTAACACAGGGCTGCAAGCTGATTGCCTTATGACCAGAGGGCTGGATTTAGCGAGAGGCACAATATTCTATTTTATAGACATGCTAAGAGAGCCTGTAAAGCCTCATACACATGTGCGATCGCGGGTCCCGACTGCATGACGCATGATGTGTCCGACCGTTCGTTTCAGTTGATAATCGGCCTGTGTGTGGGCCCCTTATCAGCCGAAATGGCCGGTCGATCCGCCCGGATATTCGGAGATCCGCCCAGTCGGTCGGGCAACGATCCCCTAACGAACGGTCGTTTCGGGCGGTAAAGTGCCCATAAACGGGTCGATTATCGTCCGAAACGAACGGTCGTTAGGGGATCGTTGCCCGACCCGTGATCACACGTGTGTACGAACCTTAAGACCGACAAGGCAGCCGATTTGGCATTATTATAACGTAACGCACACAAGTGGTTTAGTATCATGTTTGCAGCATCTGGGTGAGAATTTTAAAAATCCTGCAGCTCTTGAGATCTAAAAAGCGGAATTCACAGAGATCAGCAATCATGTTATAATGAAATCCCATGATACTGAATGTATTCCCATATAGTTCATTTAACGAGATCTGCAAAAGTCTACCTGTGCTATTAATCTACAGCAGCCAATCAGATTGCTTTTTGCTACTGCAGTTAGAAAACATCTGATTGGGCGCTACATATTAATAGCACAGGCAGAAATACTATTAAATAAGCCCCAGAGAGCAGTAAAACATTTCTTGTGATGATCTTGGGGTTTTTATCATAATAAGTTGTATAACCAGGACTTGACCTCTAGGGTTAGTCCTGTCTCCATTCTCCAAGGGATCCTGGGTTATCTGCTGGTGACGACAAAGGCCTCTAACTCCCTTGCCAAGTGTCTGGCACGGATCTGGGGAAGGAACCAACACACCACTGACAGAAATAGAACCCAGATAACTGGGACCAGGGTCCCCACTGACAATCAGACCCTCATCTGCCCTTTACATTCCTGAATGAGTGTTCCTAATTCAGTTGTTAAATGAGAGGCAGAATATTGCACTGAGCCACAGGACATTCCCGACTTTAACAGGAACGCTGATAAACTAATGGCTGAACCATCAAATATTACAGTGACATTTTGAAAAATATGGGAGATTAACTTCCCCTTTTGGGGCTGGGGGCTCCGCAGGCCAGGCTACAGGCAGGAATATTATTGGCAGGTAAGATAAGTGACATGTGATATACGTAATTGATGTCACACCATTCAAAACACCCCCTCACCAGCCTCCCCCCATGCCCCACGCTACATAAACTTTCAATGGCAGGCGTGCTTGCAAGCAGGGGTGTCTCTCTAGTGAGGCAATATGAGCAAAATGCTCAGGGCAGCACCCCTGATAAACATCAGAGAGGCGGCAGGCAGAGCTCACTTTAATTTTGTACCACAATTATGGTATGGATAAATGTCTTTTTGAGGAACTTTATAAATACCGCTGTGATGTGCAGTTTAAAAAGACCAAATGTTTAACCACCTGTTTATTCCTGGAAGCCACACACACCTGTGCTTTGCGGTGGTGACTTCATGGCACCTAGTGGTAATAAGGGCAGCATTCAAAAGTTTGGGTCAGGTGGCTAAAACCCTAGAGACACCCCTGCTTGAAAGTTGCACCCCCCTGGATTTATTAAATGTAATTATGATTTCTAGGCTACTACCTTACAGGAAACTAGCTACAGGATAATAACTACAGGATACTAAGTACTGGTAATAACTACAGGATACACTATACAGGATACTAAGTACTGGTCACTAGTACAGGATACTAACACAGGATAACTAAGTACTGGTAACTAACTACAGGATAGTAACTACAGGATACTAATACCGGTCACTAGCTACAGGATACTACTACAGGATACTAAGTACTGGTAACTAACTACAGGATACTAACACAGGATACAAACTACAGGATATTGGTACTGGTAACTAGCTACAGGGTACTAACTACAAGATACTAAGAACTGGCACAACTACAGGATACTAACTACAGGATACTGGTACTGGTAACTTGCTACAGGAAACTAACTACAGGATACTAAGTACTGGTAACTAGCTACAGGATACTAACTACAGGATACTAAGTACTGGTAACTAGCTACAGGATACTGGTATTGGTCACTAGCTACAGCATAACTAACTACATGATACTAAGTTCTGGTAACTAACTACAGGATACTAAGTACTGGTAACTAAACTACAGGATACTAAGTACTGGTCACTAGTTACAGGATACTAACTACCAGGATACTAAGTACTGGTAACTAACTACAGGATACTAACTACAGGATACTAAGTACTGGTAACTAGCTACAGGATACTAACTACAGGATACAAACTACAGGATACTGTTAGGTAACTAGCTACAGGAACTAACTACAGGATACTAAGTACTGGTAACTAGCTACAGGATACTAACTACAGGATACTAAGTACTGGTAAGTAGCTACAGGATACTAACTATAGGATACCGGTACTGGTAACTAACTACAGGATACTAAGTATTGGTAATAGCTACAGGTACTAACTACTGGATACTAAGTACTGGTAAACGTGTACAGAGATACTAACTCAGGATGAAATAAGTACTGGTAAGTAGCTACAGGATACTAACTATAGGATACCGGTAATGGTAACTAACTACAGGATACTAAGTACTGGTAACTAGCTACAGGATACTAACTACAGACTATGTATCATAACCAGTAATCTCAATATTATATAGTATCCCCTACAACCAGAACTACAGTATATGTTATTAATACCAGTATTCTCAATATTATATAGTATCCCCGTACCAACCCAGAACTACAGTATATGTGTATCCAGTCCAGTAATTCTCATATTATATAGTATTCCCGGACCACCAGAACTACAGTTATGTATTAATACCATAAATTTCCAATATTATATAGTATCCCCGTACCACCAGAAAACCGTATATGTTAATACCAGTAACTTCTCAATAGGTTTAAGGTTTAGAAACTATCCAGTGCCAATTTAAAGCTATTCAATGAACTTCTTGCCATTACCACAAATCTGCTGTAACACAGGGCTGCAAGCTGATGCCTTATGACCAGGGCTGATTTAGCGAGAGGCCAATATCGTATTTTATAGACAATGCTAAGAGAGCCTGTAAAGCTCATAACAACTGTGGCGATCCGCGGTTCCCTGACTGCATGAGCATGATTTCCCTACCGTATCGTTTCAGTTGATAATCGGCCTGTGTGTGGGCCCCTTATTCATCAGTAATTCTCATATTATTATAGTATCCCCGTACCAACCAGAACTCAGTATATGTATTAATACCAGTAATTCTCAATATTATATAGTATTCCCGGATACCAACCAAACTACAGTATATGTATTAATACCAGTAATTCTCAATATTATATAGTATCCCCTACCAACCAGAACTACAGTATATGTATTAATACCAGTAATTCTCATATTATATAGTATCCTGTACCAACCAGAACTACAGTATATGTATTATACCAGTATTCTCAATATTATATAGTATCCCCGTACCAACCAGAAACTACGTATATGTATTAATACCAGTAATTCTCAATATTATATAGTATCCCCGTACCAACCAGAACTACAGTATATGATTAATACCAGTAATTCTCAATATTATATAGTTTCCCCGTACCAACCAGAACTACATATAGTATTAAACCAGTAATTCTCAAATTTATATAGTATCCCCGTACCAACCAGAATACAGTATATGTATTAATACCAGTAATTCTCAATATAGATAGTATCTGGATCAACCAGAACTACAGTATATGTATAATACCAGTAATTCTCAATAAATATAGTATCCCGTACCAACCAGAAACTAACAGTATATGTATTATACCAGTAATTTCAATATTATATAGTATCCCCGTACCAACCAGAAATACAGTATATGTATTAATACCAGTAATTCTCAATATTATATAGTTCCCTGATCAACCAGAAACTACAGTATATGTATTAATACAGTAATTCTCAATATTATATAGTATCCCGTACCAACCAGAACTACAGTATATGTTTAATACCAGTAATTTCAATATATTATAGTATCCCGTACCAACCAGAACTACAGTATATGTATTAATACCAGTAATTCTCACATATTAATAGTATCCCCGTAACAACCAGAACACAGTATATGTATTAATACCAGTAATTCTCAATATTATATAGTATCCGTACCAACAGAACTACAGGTATGTATTAATACCAGTAATTCTCAATATATATAGTATCCCGTACCAACCAGAACTACAGTATATGTATTAATACCCGGTATTCTCAATATTATATAGTATCCCCGTACCAACCAGAACTACAGTATATGTATTAATACCAGTAATTCTCAATATTATATAGTATCCCCGTACAACCAGGAACTACAGTATATGTATTAATACCAGTAATCTCAATATTATATTATCCCGTACCAACCAGAACTACAGTATATGTTTAATACCAGTAATTATCAATATATAGTACCCATACCACCAGAAACTACAGTATATGTATTATACCAGTAATTCTCAATTTATATAGTATCCCGTACCAACCAGAACTACAGTAATGTATTAATACCAGTATTCTCAATATTATATAGTATCCCTGTACCAACCAGAACTACAGTATATGTATTAATACCAGTAATCTCATATTATATAGTATCCCCGTACCAACCAGAACTACAGTATATGTATTAATACCAGTAATTCTCATATTATATAGTATCCCCGTACCAACCAGAACTACAGAATATGTATTAATACCAGTAATTCTCAATATTATATAGTATCCCCGTACCAACCAGAACTACAGTATATGGATTAATACCAGTAATTCTCAATATTTATAGTATCCCCGTACCAACCAGAACTACAGTATATGTATATACCAGTAATTCTCAATATTATATAGTATCCCAGTACCAACCAGAACTACAGTATATGTATTAAACCAGTAATTCTCAATATTATATAGTCCCCGTACCAACCAGAACTACAGTATATGTATTAATACCAGTAATTCTCATTATTATCGTATCCGTACCAACCAGAACTACAGTATATGTATTAATACCAGTAATTCTCAATATTTATAGTATCCCCGTACCAACCAGAACTACAGTATATGTATTAATACCAGTAATTCTCAATATTATATAGTATCCTCTACCAACCAGAACTCAGTATATGTATTAATACCAGTAATTCTCAATATTATATAGTATCCCGTACCAACCAGAACGACAGTATTGTATTAATACCAGTAATTCTCAATATTATATAGTATCCCTGTACCAACAGAACTACAGGATATGTATTAATACCAGTAAATCTCAATATATATAGTATCCCCGTACCAACCAGAACTACAGTATATGTATTAATACCAGTAATTCTCATATTATATAGTGATCCCGTACCAACCAGAACTACAGTATATGTATTAATACCAGTAATTCTCAATATTTATATAGTATCCACCGTACCAACCAGAACTACAGTTATGTATTAATACCAGTAATTCTCAATTATATAGTATCCCCGTACCAACCAGAACTACAGTATATGTATTAATACCAGTAATTCTCAGTATTATATAGTATTCCATACCAACCAGAAATACAGTATATGTATTAATACCAGTAATTCTCAATATTATATAGTATCCCGTACCAACCAGAACTACAGAAATGTATAAAACCAGTAATTCTCAATATTATATAGATCCCCGTACCAACCAGAACTACAGTATATGTATTATCCAGTAATTCTCAATATTATATAGTATCCCCGTACCAACCAGAACTACAGTATATGTATTAATACCAGTAATTCTCATATTATATAGTATTCCAGTACCAACCAGAACTACAGTATATGTATTAATACCAGTATTCTCATATTATATAGTATCCCCGTTCCAACCAGAACTACAGTATATGTATTAATACCAGTAACTCTCAAAGTTTTAGTTTTTAGAAACTTATCCAGGCCCAATTTTAAAGCTATTCAATGAACTTAGCCATTACCACATCTGCTGTAAACAGGGCTGCAAAGCTGATTGCCTTATGACCAGAGGGCTGGATTTAGCGAGAGGCACAATATTCTATTTACAGACATGCTAAGAGAGCCTGTAAAGCCTCATACACATGTGCGATCGCGGGTCCCGACTGCATGACGCATGATGTGTCGACGTTCGTTTCAGTGATAATCGGCCTGTGTGTGGCCCCTTATCAGCAAATGGCCGGTCGATCCGCCGGATATTCGGAGATCCGCCAGTCGGGCGGGCAACGATCCCCTACGAACAGGTCGTTCGGGCGGTAAAGTGCCCATAAACGGTCGATTATCGTCCGAAACGAACGGTGTTAGGGGATCGTTGCCCGAACAGTGACACACGTGTGTACGAACCTTAAGACCGACAAGGCAGCGATTTGGCATTATTATAACGTAACGCACACAAGTGGTTAGTATCATGTTTGCAGCATCTGGGTGAGAATTTTAAAAATCCTGCAGCTCTTGAGATCTAAAAAGCGGAATCCAGAGATCAGCAATCATGTTATAATGAAATCATGATACGAATGTATTCCCATATAGGTTCATTTAACGAGATCTGCAAAAGTCTACCGTGCTATTTAATCTACAGCAGCCAATCCAGATTGCTTTTGCTATGCCAGTTAGAAAACATCTGATGGGCGCTACATATTAAGCACAGGCAGAAATACTATTAAAAAGCCCAGAGAGCAGTAAAACATTTTTGTGATGATCTTGGGGTTATCATAATAGTGTGATAACCAGACTTGACCTTAGGGTTAGTCCTGTCCCATTCTCCAAGGGATCCTGGGTTATCTTGCTGGTGACGACAAAGGCCTCTAACTCCCTTGCCAAGTGTCTGGCACGGATCTGGGGAAGGAACCACACACACACTGACAGAAATAGAAACCCAGATAACCTGGGACCAGGGGTCCCCACTGACAATCAGACCCTCATCTGCCCTTTACATTCCTGAAATGAGCTGTTCCTATCATTCAGTTGTTAAAATGAGAGGCAGAATATTGCACTGAGCCAACAGGACATTCCGACTTAACAGGACGCTGATAAACTAATGGTGAACCATCAAATATTACAGTGACATTTTGAAAAATATGGGAGATTTAACTTCCCCTTTTGGGGCTGGGGCTCCGCAGGCCAGGCTAAGGCAGGAATATTATTGGCAGGTAAGATAAGTGACATGTGATATAGTATAATGATGTCACACCATTCAAACACACCCCCTCACCAGCCTCCCCCCATGCCCCACGCTAACATAAACTCAATGGCAGGCGTGCTTGCAGCAGGGGTGTCTCTTAGTGAGGCAATATGAGCAAAATGCTCAGGGCAGCACCCCTGATAAACACAGAGAGGCGGCAGGCAGAGCTCACTTAATTTTGTACTACACAATTATGGTATGGAAATAAATGTCTTTTTGAGGAACTTTATAAAATACCGCTGTGAGTTGCAGTTTAAAAAGACCAAATGTTTAACCACCTGTTTATTCCTGGAAGCCACACACACCTGTGCTTTGCGGTGGTGCACTTCATGGCACCTAGTGGTACATAAGGGCAGCATTCAAAAGTTTGGGTCAGGTGGCTAAAACCCTAGAGACACCCCTGCTTGAAAGTTGCAACCCCCCTGGATTTATTAAATGTACTTATGATTTCTAGGATACTACACTTACAGGAAACTAGCTACAGGATAATAACTACAGGATACTAAGTACTGGTAACTAACTACAGGATACTAACTACAGGATACTAAGTACTGGTCACTAGCTACAGGATACTAACTACAGGATACTAAGTACTGGTAACTAACTACAGGATAGTAACTACAGGATACTAAGTACCGGTCACTAGCTACAGGATACTAACTACAGGATACTAAGTACTGGTAACTAACTACAGGATACTAACTACAGGATACAAACTACAGGATATTGGTACTGGTAACTAGCTACAGGGTACTAACTACAAGATACTAAGAACTGGTCACACTACAGGATACTACTACAGGATACTGGTACATGGTAACTTGCTACAGGAAACTAACTACAGGATACTAAGTACTGGGTAACTAGCTACAGGATACTAACTACAGGATACTAAGTACTGGTAACTAGCTACAGGATAGGTATTGGTCACTAGCTACAGCATACTAACTACATGATACTAAGTTCTGGTAACTAAACTACAGGATACTAAGTACTGGTAACTACTCACAGGATACTAAGTATGGTCACTAGTTACAGGATACTAACTACAGGATACTAAGTACTGGTAACTAACTACAGGATACTAACTACAGGATACTAAGTACTGGTAACTAGCTACAGGATACTAACTACAGGATACAAACTACAGGATACTGGTACTGGTAACTAGCTACAGGAAACTAACTACAGGATACTAAGTACTGGTAACTAGCTACAGGATACTAACTACAGGATACTAAGTACTGGTAAGTAGCTACAGGATACTAACTATAGGATACCGGTACTGGTAACTAACTACAGGATACTAAGTATTGGTAACTAGCTACAGGATACTAACTACTGGATACTAAGTACTGGTAACTTGCTACAGGATACTAACTACAGGATACTAAGTACTGGTAACTAACTACAGGATACTAACTACAGGATACTAAGTTACTGGTCACAGCTACGGATACAAACTAAGGATACTAAGTACTGGTAACTAGCTACGGATACTAACTACAGGATACTAAGTACTGGTAAGTAGCTACGGATATAACTATAGGATACCGGTAATGGTAACTAAAACTACAGGATACTACAGTACTGGTAAAAGCTACAGGATACTAAGTACTGGTAACTAGCTACAGGATACTAAGTACTGGTAACTAGATACAAGATACTAGCTACAGATAACTAGCTATAGATACCTAGCTACAGATAACTAGCTATAGATACCTAGCTACAGGAAGCTAGCAACTACTAAGAGATGAGTACTGTGGGATAAGGTGATACATTTTTATCATGGACTTACAGTTTATTTGTACAGTCAAGTACCTGAGGAAGAGAGAAGTGTATCTCTCGAAAGCTTGTCTGTAAAAATGAAATGTTAGTCCATAATAAAAAGGTGGTGATACCTTTTATCACCACCTACAGTACTCATCTTTTAGTTTATGCTACTGGACTAATACGGCTACAACCATTTTATCCGATATTAGCGATAGGATAGCAGCTACAAAAAACTAAGTACATTTAGAATACTAACTAAACTATAAGAATATATACTAAGAATACTAACTATAGTATACAGGTGCATACTAGCTACATCATTCTAACTATAAAGTTACTAGATACAGGATACTAACTACAGGTAACTAGCTACGGGTAACTAGCTACAGAATACTAGCTACAGGTAAATATCTACAGATACTAGCTACAGGTAACTAGCTGCAGGATACTAGCTAAAGGTTACTAGATACAGAATACTAACTACAGGTAACTAGCTACAGGTAACTAGCTACAGGATACTAGCTACAGGTAACTAGATACAGGATACTAGCTACAGGTAACTAGATACAGGATACTAGCTACAGGTAACTAGATACAGGATACTAGCTAAATGATACTAGATACAGGTTACTACATACAGAATACTTACTACAGGTAACTATATACAGGATGCTAGCTACAGCATACCAGCTAAATGATACTAGCTACAGGTTACTAGATACAGAATACCAACTACAGGTAACTAGATACAGGATAATAGCTACATGTATCTAGATACAGGATACTAACTACAGGTAACTAGCTACAGGATACTAACTGGGATAGACAGTCTGAAGAAGGTACAGCTCACGTACCGAAACGTTACACTTTGGTGTACTCTGTGTATGCAACAATAAATAATACACAGACATTTAAGACTGATGTGCATGGTGTTTATTCCTTTGCTGATTCACGACCTGCAACCAGGGTCTGCCATTGCACTCAGCACGAACTCTTACCTATATCCACATAGGTGTGTGCAGGATTACCTCTGTTGTTTGGATACTAGCTACAGGTAACTAGATACAGGATACTAACTACAGGTAACTAGATACAGGATATGCTTGTGAAGGTTCTCATTCATCCAGGTCATGGTACAATAGATAGATACAGGATACTAGCTACAGGTAACTAGCTATAGGATACTAGCTACAGGATACTATCATTGTGGAGACCACATGGATTCATGGATTACCTGAGTAACAAATATAGACGTTTGTGTGTTTACTACTACAGCCAATGGTAAAATGTATGTGGGCAGTGTGAGATGTTTATTCACCCCATATATATCCACATTATTTAATAGCATAATGTTTTCTGACATTAGCAGGCTGTAGGGACACATATGTATAAGGCTGGGTACATGCAAGCAGACTTTTTAGGCCAACTGACCAATTTTCCGTGTATCCACCGATCTGTCCAAAAATTTGCAGTGTTTTGTTGACGTCCATGGCCAATGCCGGTCGCCCGATTGTCTGGATCGGAAAAACAGCCGAGCGAACTTACCAGTTAATCACACCCGACCAATGGCCTATGCACCAACGTTGCAAATGGTCGACCATGACAACCTTTGCTAGTGTCGAATGGTCGGCTGGGATGAAGAGTTGTATGCTGGGTACCCAGCCTAAATATATAAACTATAATATAATAAATAGACCCTGGTTCACCCATAGACCCTTGCTCATCACATTACTCATGTGGTCTACTGACTGTACTCAGTGGCGACCATGATCTTACCTAGGGCTCTGCATTTAGAACCTCAGACAGAAGGCCCTTGACTCTCGGTCTTTCTCTATCCTTCTTTATTTTTGTATTTATGTTTTATCGTTTCTATTTTATGTTTTCCCTCTGTCTCTGTCAGGAAAATAAATAAATGTCCCGTTTTCCTCCTATATCAGGCTCACAATACAGGATTTCCACTACAGCTTCCTCATTGTCCCTGGTCACTTTTTTTCCCTTCTTCTTATCACACGGACATTTTCCTGTTTTCTTGCCCCAGTGGCCCCTCTCAAGTGCTCAAAGAGACGATGTGAATGGAGCTTGTCCAATAATTTCCTACAGGTCCATGATAACCACAGACAGGGAGTCTCAGGACAAACTTATTGGGGACAAACTGGTGTCTCCATGTCTGAAAAGGATAACAAGATGAGGTTGGGAACAAAGAGAGAGCACCGACCAATCACAATCCCAAAATCTAAAGCCTGTAACACACCATGCAATGTTTCCTCCTGATTGGTCGATCGTGCGGTCCATAGAGGACTGCAAAATCGGCTGTGTTTTTGGACATGTCCAGTCGTGTCCGAAAAGCCATGCAGTTATTTTGGCCAGATCGACCAACGCACTCAACTATTGGTCCAAAGTATTGCATGTTGTACCAAGCTTAAGACTTAACTTCAATAACCTGCATTTTGATTGGCTCAATCTAAACGATCCAATAAAATGTACCATTGATTTTATAGTAATCTGCAATGTGAATTCACCATTAAACGTCAGAATCTTATAACCTTATAGTACATGCAAGTAAAATGAATTGTAATAGGCAATTGATAAAATATACCAAAGGCTGCAACTGCAATACAAAAAAATATATTAATGCACGGGGCGGTCAAACTTTTAATTACCCCAACACTTCCATCTCTTTAACCTCCTTTTTCTTTCCCTTATTTGAGCACAAAATAAAAACAGATTTAAAAAAAATAATACCAAAGGCAGATTATCTGCATCGTTTCCAAGGAAAGTTTTGCTCAATTGCACACGATCGATCGCTCCAAGATATTAGCGGTACTGCTTTAATTCCCATCAGATAGACAACCAATCGGGATGTACACAGTCTAAATCTGATTCTACAGACATTTAATATCCATATATAGCAGGGCAACCTACCAGCTGTTTTCAAACTACAAATCCCAGCAACCCTCCACAACCAAAGAAAAAAGAGAAGATTAGAAGAGATTTGGTGAAGTATTACCAAATTCACACAGATCTGTATGTGACCTTGGTTGGTCAGTGATGGATTGTGATACCAGTGTAGATCGCACTCCATCATCAACCACTAGAAAATTAGCGAGACAGGATATCGAAGTGTAAAAACCTGAGGTCAATAACGAACCAGTGTTAGACGAAGAATCCTCCATGTAGGGCTTTTGATGTATGATGTTTATATTGTATTTTATAAAGGACTTGTTTACACGAGACACCAAAACAGACCACAGGAGATAGTCCATTTTTTTGGTCCGTTTTTGTCCATTATTAGTGGTCTTTATAATTGAAACATGTCCGTTTCCAGACATAAATATATACATTAACATAATGGGTCAATCCGATTCCACTGGGCCCGCAGGGATCTAATGTTGGATTGGTTCTGGTCTTTTAAACAGTTGATTGCGAGTATTGTTAATTTATACGCACGCCCAGCTGTTCAAAAACAGCTGAGCAAAATCGTGTCTAGTGTATAACGAACCCTACCAGAGAGTGTGAGAATTTTCACTGTTGGAGGTTTAGAATGTCTGTACATTACAGGGGGCAGTGTCTAGCCAACTTACAATAACTATATAGAAAAATGTGACCGTTATGGATCCCACCATCACTAGGTGGCACTATAACATCAACCTTTTTCAGCAATCATGGCAGAAGAATTATGTGTAAAGATGGCTTAATGACCTTTTCCACATGTATTAAAATGATACGTATAAATATCAGGCTGAACCCAGTCCAGTGGCGTATCTACGTTAAAACTTTCAGGGCATGTGCCCTAGATATTTGGCAAAGTGCCCCGAATGAACTAACTGTATATAGTAGAAGTGCCCTGAACTTGTCTCCTGGCTGCGCTATAACTTCTGGCACGTCACGCAGCCGATGCGATGATGTCATGTGCAACGCTGGTGCAGCACGTTACAGGCAGCCCCTGTGCTTCCTTCTACACGGACAGTGTACTGTCAGTCCCTCTACACGGACTGACAGTGTAGAATTAGATAGAGTTAGAAAGATAGAGTTAGATAGACAGAATTAGATAGAGATAGGTAGATAGATAGATAGAGAGATAGACAGATTGATAGATAGACAGATTGATAGACAGATTGATAGATAGACAGATTGATAGATAGATAGACAGATTGATAGATAGACAGATGGACGGATGGACGGATGGATAGATAGATAATAGATAGAGTTAGAAAGATACTTTGTAGAACCACCTTTTGCTGCAATTCCAGCTGCCAGTCTTTTAGGGTCCCTACCAGCTTTGCACATCTAGAGACTGAAACCCTTGCCCATTCTTCTTTACATAACAGCTCCAGCTCAGTCGGATTAGATGGACAGTGTTTGTGAACAGCAGTTTTCAGATCTTGCCACAGATTCTCGATTGGATTTAGATCTGGACTTTGACTGGGCCATTCTAACACAGGGATAGGTTTTGTTTTACACCATTCCATTGTTACCCTGGGCTCTGATGAAGTGGGTTGTCCCATGAAACGCGTCAGGCTGCTTTCTGGGTAGCTCTGGCTCCCTACCGATGTATCGTCTACGTGTATATGTTTGAAATAAAAGAATGATTTTATCCACACCATGAAGTGCATATCCCGTGTCCTCTTGTACTAAACTGCTATTACCAAGTGCCGGTGCGGGGAGGCACCTTCATTGTTCGGGAACATTTGCACCAGGTGCGTTAAGGTCGGAGTGCCGCCAACGGATCCGTGAGTACTACATTTTATGTTTAGGGTCGTTGTCCTGCTGGAAGGTGAACCTCCGTCCCAGTCTCAAGTCTTTTGCTGACTCCAAGAGGTTTTCTTCCAAGATTGCCCTGTATTTGGCTCCATCCATCTTCCCATCAACTCTGACCAGCTTCCCTGTCCCTGCTGAAGAGAAGCACCCCCAGAGCATGATGCTGCCACCACCATATTTGACAGTGGGGATGGTGTGTTCTGAGTGATGTGCAGTGTTCCAACCAATATTATATAGTATCCCCGTACCAACCAGAACTACAGTATATGTATTAATACCAGTAATTCTCATATTATATGTATCCCGTACCAACCAGAACTACAGTATATGTATTAATACCAGTAATTCTCAATATATATGTATCCCCGTACCAACCAGCACTACAGTATATGTATTATACCAGTAATTCTCAAATTATATAGTATCCCCGTACCAACCAGAACTACGTATATGTATTAATACAGTAATTCTCAATATTATATAGTATCCTGGATCAACCAGAACTACAGTATATGTATTAATACCAGTATTCTCAATATTATATAGTATCCCCGTACCAACCAGAACTACAGTAATATTAATACCAGTAATTCTCAATATTATAGAGTATCCCCAGTACAAACCAGAACTACAGTATATGTATTAATACCAGTAATTCTCAATATTATATAGTATCCCTGTACAACCAGAAACTACAGTATATGTATTAATACCAGTAATTCAATATTATATAGTATCCCTGTACCAACCAGAACTACAGTAATGTATTAATACAGTAATTCTCAATATTATAGGATCCCTGTACAACCAGAACTACAGTATAGTATTAATACCAGTAATTCTCAATATTATTTAGTTTTCCCCTGTACAAACCAGAACTACAGTATATGTATTATACCAGTAATTCCAATATTATATTATCCCTGTACAACCAGAACTACAGTATATGTATAATACCAGTATCTCAATATTATATAGTACCCTGTACCAACCAGAACTACAGTAATATGTATTAATACCAGTAATTCTCAATATTTATAGTATCTCTTACCATCCGAACTACAGTATATGTATTATTACCGTAATTCTCAATATTATATAGTATCCCCGTACCACCAGACTACAGTATATGTTTATTATACCAGTAATTCCATTATATAGTATCTCTGTACCAACCAGAACTACAGTATATGTATTATACCAGTAATTCTCAATATTATATAGTATCCCTGTACCAACCAGAATACAGTATATGTTTAATTCACAGTAATTCTCAATATTTATAGTTCCCTGTACAACCAGAACTACAGTATATGTATTAATACCAGTATTTCCATATTATAGGTTTCCCTGTACCAACCAAATACTACAGTATATGTATTAATACCAGTAATTCTCAATATATATAGTATCCCCTTACCAACCAGAACTACAGTATATGTATTAATACCAGTAATTCTCAATATTATATAGTATCCTGTACCAACCAGAACTACAGTATATGTATTAATACCAGTAATTCTCAATATTATACAGTATTCCCTGTACCAACCAGAACTACAGTATATGTATTAATACAGTAATTCTCAATATTAATATAGTATCCCTGTACCAACCAAACTACAGTTATGTATTAATACCAGAGTAATTCTCAATATATATAGTATCCCTGTACCAACCAGAATACAGATATGTATTAATACGAGTAATTCTCAATTATTAGTATCCCCGTACCAACCAGAACTACAGATATGATTAATACGAGTAATTTCAATATTATATAGTATCCCCGTACCAACCGAACTACAGTATATGTATTAAACAGTAATTCTCAATATTATATAGTATCCCCTACCAACCAGAACTACAGTTTATGTATTAATACCAGTAATTCTCAATATTATATAGTATCCCGTACCAACCAGAACTACAGTATATGTATTAATACCAGTAATCTCTCAATATATATAGTATCCCCGTACCAACCAGAACTACAGTATAGATTAATACCAGTAATTTTCAATATTATATAGTATCCCGTAACAACCAGAACTACAGTATATGTATTAATACCAGTAATTCTCAATATTATATAGATCCCGTACCAACCAGAACTACCGTATATGTATTAATACCAGTAATGTCTCAATAATATAGTATCCCGTACCAACCAGAACTACAGTTATAGTATAATACCAGTAATTCTCATATAATAGTACCCCGTACCAACCAGAACTACAGTATATGTAGTAATACCAGTAATTCTCAATATTATATAGTATCCCGCTACCAACCAGAACTACAGTATAGGTATATATACAGTAATTCTCAAATATTATTTTATCCTGGACTCAACAGAACTACAGATATTGTATTAAACCAGTAATTCTCAATATTATTTGTATCCCGTACCAACCAGAACTACAGTAATGTATTAATACCGTAATTCTCAATATTAATAGTCCCGTACAACCAGAAATACAGTATATGTATTAATACCAGTAATTCTCATATTATATAGTATTCGTACCAACAGAAATACAGTATATGTATAATACCGTAATTCTCAATTTAATAGTACCTGATCAACAGAAACTACAGTTATGTATTAATACCAGTAATCTCAATATTATATAGTATCCCCGTACAACCGAAACGACAGTATATGTATTAATACCAGTAATCTCAATATTATATAGTATCCCCGTACCACACCAGAACTACAGTATATGTATTAATACCAGTAATTCTCAATATTATATAGTATCCTGATCAACCAGAACTACAGTTATGTATTAATACCAGTAATTCTAATATTATATAGTATCCCCGTACCAACAGAAATACAGTATATGTATTAATACCAGTAATTCTCAATATTATATAGTATCTCCGCTACCAACCAGAACTACAGTATATGTATTAATACCAGTAATTCTCAATATTATATAGTATCCCCGTACCAACCAGAACTACAGTATATGTATTAATACCAGTAATTCTCAATATTATATAGTATTCCCCGTACCAACGAATATACAGTATATGTATTAATACCAGTAATCTCAATATTATATAGTATCCTGTCAACCAGAAACTACAGTATATGTATAATACCAGTAATTCTCAATATTATATAGTATCCCGTACCAACCAGAACTACAGTATATGTATTAATACCAGTAATTCTCAATATATATAGTATCCCCGTACCAACCAGAACTACAGTATAGTATTAATACCAGTAATTCTCAATATTATATAGTATCCCCGTCAACCAGAACTACATGTATATGTATTAATACCAGTAATCTCAATATTTATAGTACCCCCGTACCAACCAGAACTACATATGTATTTAAACCAGTAATTCTCAATATTATATAGTTCCCCGTACCAACCAGAACTACAGTGATATGTATAATACCAGTAATTCTCAATATATAGTATCCGTACAACCAGAACTACAGTATATGTATTATACCAGTAATTCTCAATATTATATAGTATCCCCGTACCAAACAGAACTACAGTATATGTATTAATACAGTAATTTCAATATTATATAGTATCCCCGTACCAACCAGAACTACAGTATATGTATTAATACCAGTAATTCTCAATATTATATAGTATCCCCTGATCAAACAGAACTACGATATGTATTAATACCAGTAATTCTCAATATTATATAGTATCCCCGTACCAACCAGAACTACAGTATAGTATTAATACCAGTAATTCTCAATATTATATAGTATCCCCGTACCAACCAGAAACTACAGTATATGTAATTAATACCAGTAATTCTCAATATTATATAGTATCCCCGTACCAACCAGAAATACATAATGTATTTAATCAGTAATTCTCAATCTTATATAGTATCCGTACCAACCAGAACTACAGTATATGTATTAATACCAGAATTTCAATATTATATAGTATCCCGTACCAACCAGAACTACAGTATATGTATAATACCAGTAATTCTCAATTATATAGTATCCCCCGTACCAACCAGAACTACAGTATATGTATTAATACCAGTAATTCTCAATATTATATAGTATCCCGCGTACCAACCAGAACTACAGTATATGTATTAATAAAGTAATTCTCAATATTAATAGTATCCCCGTACAACCAGAACTACAGTAATGTATTAATACCAGTAATTCTCAATATTATATAGTCTCCCGTACCAACCAGAACTACAGTATATGTATTAATACCAGTAATTCTCAATATTATATAGTATCCCCGTACCAAACCAGAACTACAGTATGTATTAATACCAGTAATTCTCAATATTATATAGTATCCCGTACCAACCAGAACTACAGTATATGTATTAATACCAGTAATTCTCAATATTATATAGTATCCCGTACCAACCAGAACTACAGTATATGTATTAATACCAGTAATTCTCATATTATATAGTATCCTGTACCAACCAGAACTACAGTATATGTATTAATACCCGTAATTCTCAATGATATTAGTATCCCGTACCAACCAGAACTACAGGATATGTATTAATACCAGAATTCAATATTATATGTATCCCCGTACCAACCAGAACTACAGGATATGTATTATACCAGTTAATTCTCAATATATATAGTATCCCGTCCAACCAGAACACAGTATATGATTAATACCAGTAATTCTCAATATTATATAGTATCCAGTACCAACCAGAACTACAGATATATGTATTAATACCAGTAATTTCAATATTATATAGTATCCCCGTAACAAACCAGAACTACAGTATATGTATTAATACCAGTAATTCAATATTATATAGTATCCCTGTACCAACCAGAAACATACAGTAATGTATTAATACCAGTAATCTCTCAATATTATATAGTTCCCGTACCAACCAGAACTACAGTATGTATTAATACAGTAATTCTCCAATATTATATAGTATCCCCGTACCAACCAGAACTACAGTATATGTATTAATACCAGTAATTCTCAATATTATATAGTATCCCGCTACCAACCAGAACTACAGTAATGTATTAATACCAGTAATTCTCAATATTATATAGTGATCCCGTACCAACCAGAATACAGATATGTATTAATACCAGTAATTTATCAATATTATATAGTATCCCCGTACCAACCAGAACACAGTATATGTATTAATACAGTAATTTCAATATTATATAGTATCCCCGTACCAACCAGAACTACAGTATATGTATTAATACCAGTAATTCTCAATATTATATAGTATTCCATACCAACCAGAACTACAGTATATGTATTAATACCAGTAATTCTCAATATTATATAGTATCCCAGTACCAACAAGAACTACAAGTATATGTATTAATACAAGTTAACTCTCATATGTTGTAGTTTAGAAAAATATCCAGGCAAATTAAAGCTATTCAATGAACTTAGCCATTACCAACATCTGCTGTAAAGCAGGGCTGCAAGCTGATTGCCCATGTTTTCCAGAGGGCTGGATTTAGCGAGAGGGACAATATTCTATTTTAAGACATTGTAAGAGAGCTCCTGTAAAGCTCATAAACATGTGGCGATCGCGGGGCCCGACGCATGACGCATGATGTGTCCGACCTGGTCGTTCAGTTGATAATCGGCCTGTGTGTGGGCCCCTTATCAGCCGAAATGGCCGGTCGATCCGCCCGGATATTCGGAGATCCGCCAGTCGGTCGGGCAACGATCCCCTAACGAACGGTCGTTTCGGGCGGTAAAGTGCCCATAAACGGGTCGATTATCGGCCGAAACGAACGGTCGTTTAGGGGATCGTTGCCGAACGTACTGGCCGTGTTACGGAACTATAAGAGCGACGGAATCGACCAGCCATTGCCTATAGCCAGCAGATTATCAAGCATGTAATCTAGATTGCCACATAGCGGTACGCACGCCGACAAGCAGGTTGGCTTTATACGTCACAATTTTAGTTCTGTTGCAGCATCTGGGTGGAAATTTAAAAATCTGCAGCTCTTGAGATCTAAAAAGTCGGAATTCGCACAGAGACAGCAATCATGTTATAATGAAATCACCATGTACTACTGAATGTTTCCCCCATATGTTTCATTTAACGAGATTGGCCAAAAGTCTAACTTGCAAACGCATGAATCTCAGCAGCCAATCATATTGTCTTTTTGCTTACTCGCTGCAGTTAGAAAACATTTGTTGCGCTACATATTATTTGCACAGGCAGAAATACTATAATTAAGCCCCAGAGAGCGTTAAAAACATTTTTGTGTGATCTTGGGGTTTTTATCATAAAAGTTGTATAACCAGGACGATACACTCTAGGGTTAGTCCTGTCTCCATTCTCCAAGGGATCCTGGGTTACTTGCTGGTGACGACAAAAGGCCGTCTAACTACTTGCAAGTGTCTGGCACGCGATCTGGGAGGAACCACACACACACTGACAGAAATACAAAACCCAGATAATAACACTGGGCCCCAGGGGTTCCCCACTGACAATCAGACCTCATCTGCCCTTACATTTCCTGAAATGACTGTTCCTACATTCAGTTGTAAAAATGGAGGCAGATATTGCACTGAGCCAACAGGACATTTCCCTACTTAAACAGGAACGTCTGATAAACTTACATCGGTCTGAACAATCCAATATTACAGTGACATTTTGAAAAATAGGGGAGCAGCATTTTACTTCTCTCCTGTCCGTGTGCTGTTCCGTCGGGGCTGGCCTCTTTTCTGACGCTCTGGCCATGGCTCAAGGCTAGGTAATATTGATTGCATGTGTAGCAGATTACGTTCGACATGTGATTATACGTACGTGCGTTCCACACAATGTCCATACACACCCCTTCTCTACTTAGCCCACGCCACCATGCCTCCTCCCATCGCTAACATTAAAATTCATATTGGTCTACGCGTGCTTTGCATTCGCAGGTCTGTTGTATTCATCTAGTTCTGATTTTTGTGCTCTATTGAGCAATATTTATGCTCGTGTTTGGCTAGCAGACCCCTGCACTAATACTATTCACGATGAGCTGGCAGGCAGAGCTCCACTTTAATTTTTTGTTCACAACTTATGTGGTTTATGGTATAAACGTTTTTGTGATGTGATGTGGGTTCACACTTTAAATTACGCTGTTGATGTCTGCACTGGGTATATAAATTTGACCATATATCGTGTGAACTCTACTTCTTGTTGTTATTCTGGAAGCACACACACTAATGTGGCCTGCTTTTCCTCTTTTCTTCTTTTTTTTTGGTTTTTTCCTTTTGGTGCATCTTTCATGGCACCTCACTGTGTTTGCGCTTTGATTAAGTCGGCATTGTCCTTCAAATGTTTTGCTTGTGGGTCAGGTTGTGCCGTTTCCTTATATTCTATCCATATACCCTATGCCGCATTCCCCCGCCTTGATATCTTACGTTTTTTGCAACCCCCCTGGATTTATTTGAATATTTTTGTTCTATGTATTTTTCGAGGATACTCCTACACTTTCAGCGTAATTTATAGCTTACGTGATCAGTAACTTACTAGTGGTATATTAAGTCACCTGGGCTCCTAACTACATGGGATAACGAAACTACATGGCTACTAAGTAATCGGCTCACTAGCTGTACAGTTTTTATACTAAGAATACCAGGATTAATGTATTTAGAATGGTAATTCTTTACACTACTAGTTGAGGTTTTTCAGTGAATTACACTGCGTGATTATCTATCTAGTTATTCCAGACCCTGTCACTTAGCTATATAGGATACTTATAGCTACAAGGATCTAAGTAATGGCGTGAAACAACTACTAGTGATACTTGCAATTACTAGGATTACAAAAACTACCAGGTATCTATCGGTCTTGGTAAACTAGCTACAGACCGGGTACTAACTACAAGGATACTAAGAAATGGTCACAAGCTAACAGGATACTACACTACAGGAACTGGTACTGGTAAAATTGCTACAGGCAACAATACGGATACTAAGTATGGTAATGTTACAGGATACTAAACTACAGGATCCTTTAGTACTGTTTTGTCACACGCTAGTCCTACGAGGACTAAGGGATTTGGTCACTATGCTACAGTTATTGATCCTACACATGATACTAAGTACTGGTAACTAACTACAGGCACTGAGAAGTACTGGTAATCGTAAATAACAGCGATACTTGAGTATGGTCACTCTGTTAATGCGGCATTTTACTAACGAATACAGTTTGATACTACTTTCGTACTGGTACGTATCTATTTACCCCTGCTCCACCTACATGTTGTATACAGAAAGCTCAGGTGTATAGATAAGTTATTGTTGGTCTGAATACTTAGCTACAGGGAGACTAACTACAGGGGATACAAACTGACAGGTACTGGTACTGGTAAACTAGCTACAGGTACTACTAATACAGGGGGATACTAAGTACTGGTAAACTAGACTTAAGGCTTATAAAACTACAGGATACTAAAGTAACTGGTAAGTAGCTAAAGGATACTACTATCGGATAACGGTTACTGGAACTAACTACAGGATGCTCGATCTAGTCCCTTGGTAAACTCGCTCTCGGGATACTACCTACTGGATTACTAAGTTTAATGGTTAATCTTGCTACAGGATACTAACGACGGATAATGTACCCTTCCCTCCCCGCCTAATCTGGTCCTAACTACAGGTAGTAACTATCAGGATCCCACCTACGGTACGGTCACTAGTACAGGAGATCTAACTTCTACAGGATTCACTAATGTACATGGTAAATATACTACCAGGATATAATACAGGATACAAATCGAACATGCCCGATCTATTGGGACTGGCTGTTACATCAGCTACAGTGAGGTGATTACTAATCCTACAAGATACTACCGAGAACTTTGGTCATAACCCTGATACCAGCAATGACTGTTAACTAAGCGATATCCCTGGGGTCTCTACTGGTTAACTTGTACAGGATATACTACCACTAAGCGCTTATTCCAACGCTCTCTTCTTTCCGCCGCTCAAATACGCTTTTATAAGGACTGACTATATACAGTTGCCTTACTAAGTCATCTCTGTTGCTGAACTAGCTACAGGATTACTTTGTTTATTTGGTCATAGCTACTTTGCCACTATTAACTACATTGATATCACTTCAAGTACTGTGGGAAGCGTATCTAACACAGGTCCTTACGAAGTAGCGGTATTACTAACCGTGCAGTCATACTTAAGTTACCTGTCGCTCACACAGTTACAGGATACATATATCCTACAGGATACATTTCTAGTACTGGGAACTCATTTTTAAATACCATTAGGATACTAACTGACAGGATATTCCTAAGTACGGTGTAACTAGCTACTAGATACTAACGACAGGATACAACCTTACAGTGTACTGGTACTGTAGTAAACTAGTATACAGGAAACTAATACAGGATACTAAGTATGGTAACTAGCTACAGACTATAACTAAGTGGTACTAAGTACGTGGTAAGTAGCTTTTCAGTACAGGATACAAACTATAGGATACTCGGTACCTGGTATATAACTAACAGGCACAAGTATTGGCTACACCATCTACAGGATTCACTAATCTACTGGAATTACTAAAGTAATGGTAACTTGCTACCAGGCACTACTCTACAGGTCTCCTACTGAGTAGTCATTTTTGGTAGACTAATTTACTAAGCCGCGTCATCTTACCTAAACATTCACAGGATACTTAAGTACCTCTCGGTCAACTCCAGCTATCTAGGGATATCTAACTACAGGATACTAAGTACTGGTATACTAGTATCTAGGATTACTAACTACAGCTGAACTACCCAGTATCTGGTAAGTAGTTTAAGGATTATACTATAGGATACGGTTTCGCTAATGGTAAACTATACATAATGTGCGATCAACTACTAGGCTAATGCGTTTCACCTCTAGCTCATAGCGATTACTAACTACAGTGGTAATAGCTACAGGCTATATCTAACTACAGATACTAAGTACTGGTAACTAGTTACAGCTATAACTACGCCCTACTGGTAACTAGATTACAGATTCTTAGCTACAGCCAACTATGGATATAGATACTATGTCTCAAAGATTAACTAGCTCTAGATACCTAGCACAGGATAGCTAGCAACTACTAGAGGATGAGTACTTGTGGGAGCAGGTGAACATTTTTACAGGGACGTCAAAGTTTATTTGTACAGTCAAGTACCTTGAGGAGGAGAGAAGTTCATATCCTCTAGGAACAAGCTTGTCTGGAAAAAATGAAAATTTAGCTCATTAATAAAACGGGTGAGACCTTTTATCACCACCTCCTCTATCAGTACTCACTTTTGAGTTTTATGCTACTGTGGTCTACTATTATTTCGGTCTAATACCCATTTTCATTCCGTTTAGCGATAGGATAGCAGCTACCGAGATACAAAAACCTTATAGTACATTACGAATACTCACTAAACTATAAGAATATATACTAAGAATACTAACTATAGTTTATACAGGTGCACATACTACTACAATCATTCTAACTATAAGTACTAGTCAGGATACTACACTTCTACAGGTAACTAGCTACGGGTAACTAGTATCAGAATACTAGTTACAGGTAAATATCTACAGATACTAGCTACAGGTAAACTAGCTGCAGGATACTAGCTAAGGTACTAGTACAGATACAACTACAGGCGTAAACGAGCTACAGGGAACTAGCTACAGGATACTAGCCTCAGGTAACTAGATACCAGGATACTAGCTACAGTAGAACTAGATACAGGATTTCTAGCACAGGTAACTAGATACAGGATACTAGCTAAATGATTTAATAGATACAGGTTCTACATCAAGAAATACTTTACTACAGGTATAAACTATATACAGGATGCTAGTCTACAGCATACCCAGCTAAATGAGACTAGCTACAGGTTACTAGATACAGAATACCAAATAACCGGTAAAACTAGAACAGGATAATAGCTAAATGTATCTGAGATACTAGGATTACTAACTTCACAGGTAACTAGCTACAGGATACTTAAACGTGGGATAGACAGTCTGAAGAAGGTAAGCTCACAGTACCGAAACGTTTACACTTTGGATGTTCCTGGAGATGCAACCATAAAATAATACACAGACATTTAAGACTGATGTGCATGGTGTTTATTCCTTTGCGGATTCACGGACCTGCAAACCAGGGTCTGCCATTGCACTCAGCACGAACTCGTAAATATAATCCACATAGGTTGTGTGCAGGATGGATTACTATGGTTTGGGATAATAGCTACAGTGGTAACTCAGACACAGGTATACTAAACTACAGGTGAACGAGATTACAGGATATGCATTTTGTGAGGTTCCTCATCATCCAGTATCGTGTACAATAGATAGATACAGGATAATAGCTAAAGGTAAACTAGCTATAGGAACTAGCACAGGATAACCGCACCGAACATTGGGGAGACACTGATTTGGATTCATGGGTTACTCTGAGCTAAATCACAAGGCCGCCTAATATAGATCGTTTGGTTTTTAGTTCTGGGTTTCGGTTGTACTACTACAGCCAATGGTGTTAAAATCGTATGTGGGCAGTCGTGACTGATGTTTCTATTCAAACCCATAACTATTATTATCCGACTGATTTATATATGTTATATAAGGTTTTCTGAATCAGATCGCAGGCTCGTTAGTGGAAACCGAGATGTATCTTAGGCGTTGGTACATCAAGCAGATCTTTTCGAGGACAACTGAGTCCATTATTGTCCGTCTTCGTGATCCTAGGAGATAGGTGCTTCCAAGAAAGGTTGAAGCTTGGTGAAGTCCATGGCCCTCAAATGACGGTAGCTGCCGATGGTCTTGAGATACGGAAAAACAGGCGATGCGAACTTCCCCCGTTAACTTGGTCTACAACTTTTTCTCCGACCCAATGGCTCTATGCACACGTTGTCAATATGGTTTCACCTGACATAACTTGTCTTAGGTCGGCTATGATCGTTCTGGTCCTTTGGGTATCGAATGGTTGATGCTGTCCGGTGTAGCCAGTTCTTTACAATATATATCCTCTTAAACTTTTATAATATGAAATAAATGACCCTGGTTCACCAACTCTATTAGACTCCTTGCTAATCACCACTATCTACAGTGGTCTTCATTTCTTGATCTGTACACTCGATTTTTTCCTTTAGCCTCTGTCTTCGATCAATTGGATACTTGATCCTGAGGTTTCATTAGGCTACTTTTATGTTATACTCACAGAAGGCCCTTGGACCTCTCGGTCTTTCTTTATCCTTTCTTATTTTTTCTTTCGTTATTACGTTTTATCTGTTGTACTCTTGTATTGGTGTCTTCTGTTTATCCTTCTCTCGTCTCTGCCAGCAGGAAACACAATATGAATATTCTTGCCTCTTTGTTACCAGTGTTTGTTTGAACCTTAATAGATCAGTGCTCTACATATAAAGTGATTCTTTCCACCTTAAATCCTTTCTTCCGGCTGCCTGCAGTTGTTCCTTTTGGGTCAAAGTATCTTGTGCTTTTCTTTCACCTTTTTTTCCGTTCTTTATCACACTCGGACATTTTTCTGTTTTCTTGCCCCAGGGCCCCTCCCTCTCATTGAGTGCCTTCAAAGAGACGATTGTGGAATGGAGCTGTCCATAATTTCCTACAGGTCCAGTGATAACCACAGACAGGAGCTGCAGGACAAAACTTATTGGGGACAAACTGGTGTCTCCAGTGCTGAACAGGATAAACAGATTGAGGTGCTGGGAAAAGAGAAAGATTGAGAGCACCGACCAATCACATCATCCCAAGTCCTTAATTTCCATATTAACGTCCCTTGGTTTCGGATTGTCATACGTGCTTTTCCTCCTTCTCCCTTTTTTGTCCATATGTCCACCCCACCTGACCATAGGTGTTTCTATGATTTCTCTCGGTGTCCATGCGGCAACCATGCCAAGCTCTGTTTTTTGTCCCCGCTTCCATTCTCGTCCGAAAAGCCATGCCAGTTATTTTGGCCAGAGTCAGACCCAACGCACTCACAACATTGAGTCCAAAGTATTGCATGTTGTACCAAGCTTAAGGACTTAACTGCAATAATGCATTTTGATTGGCTCAATTAACAGATCCAATAAAATGTACCCCCACTTGAATTTTTTATGTAACTGCATTGTGAATTCGTAATATCATTGAACGTCCCAGACATTCTCCCTTTTCTCTAACCATTTATTTAGTACATGCAAGTAAAAGAATTGTAAAGGCAATTGATAAAATATACCAAAGGCTGCAACTTGCAATACAAAAAATATATTAATGCACGGGGCGGTCAACTTTTAAGATACCTCACCAACACTTCATCATTTCCCTTTTATTTACCCATCCGTCTGTTCTTTCCTCTATTTCTCGAGTTTACTAAAATAAAAACAGATTTAAAAAATAATTACCAAGGCAGATTACTGCATCGTTTCCAAGGATAAGTTTGCTCAATTGCACACGATCGATCGCTCCAAGATATCTAGACGTGGTACTGACTTTATCCTTCCTTAAAGCCAATACAACACATCTATGAATCGACACATTAAATCTGATTCTACAGACATAATATCCATATATAGACAGGGCATCCTCAACCAGTGTTTTCAAACTCAAAATCCCAGCAACCCTCCACAACCAAAGAAAAAAGAGAAGATTAGAAGAGATTTGGTGAAGTATTACCAAATACACAGATCTGTATGTGACCTTGGTTGGTCAGTTGTAGATTGTGATACCAGTGTAGATCGCAATCCATCATCAACCACTAGAAAATTAGCGAGACGGATATACGAAGTGTAAAAACCTGAGGTCAATAACGAACCAGTGTTAGACGAAGAATCCTCCATGTAGGGCTTTTGATGTATGATGGTTATATTGTATTTTTAAAGGACTTGTTTACACGAGACACCAAAACAGACCAAGGGAGTAGTCCATTTTTTTGGTCCGTTTTTGTCCACTTATTAGTGGTCTTTATAATTGAAACATGTCCGTTTCCAGACATAAATATATACATTAACATAATGGGTCAATCCGTTATCCCACTAATGTGGATTGGTTCTGGTCTTTTAAACAGTTGATTGCGGTATTGTTAATTTATACGCACGCCCAGCTGTTCAAAAACAGCTGAGCAAAATCGTGTCTAGTGTATAACGAACCCTACCAGAGAGTGTGAGAATTTCACTGTTGGAGGTTTAGAATGTCTGTACATTACAGGGGGCAGAGGTCTGCCAACTTACAATAACTATATAAAAATGTGACCGTTATGGATCCCACCATCACTAGGTGGCACTATAACATCAATTTTTCAGCAATCATGGCAGAAGAATTATGTGTAAAGTGGCTTAATGACCTTTTCCACATGTATAAAATGATACGTATAAATATCAGGCTGCTGAACCCAGTCCAGTGGCGTATCTACGTTAAAACTTTCAGGGCATGTGCCCTAGATATTGGCAAAGTGCCCCGAATGAAATAACTGTATTAGTAGAAAGTGCCCTGAACTTGTCTTCTGGCTGCGCTATAACTTTGGCACGTCACGCAGCCGATGCGATGATGTCATGTGCAACGCGTGGTGAGCAGCGTTACAGGCCCCTGTGCTTCCTTCTACACGGACAGTGTACTCTCCCTCTACACGGACTGACAGTGTAGAATTAGATAGAGATAGAAAGATAGAGTTTAGATAGACAGAATTAGATAGAATAGGTAGATAGATAGATAGAGAGTAGACAGATTGATAGATAGACAGATTGATAGACAGATTGATAGATAGACAGATTGATAGATAGATAGAAGATTGATAGATAGACAGATGGACGGATGGACGGATGATAGATAGATAATAGATAGAGTTAGAAAGATACTTTGTAGAACCACCTTTTGCTGCAATTCCAGCTGCAGTCTTTTAGGGTCTCACCAGCTTTGTACATCTAGAGACTGAAACTTGCCCATTCTTTTCAAAAACAGCTCCAGCTCAGTAGATTAGTGACAGTGTTTGTGAACAGCAGTTTTCAGATCTTGCCACGATTCTCGATTGGATTTAGATCTGGACTTTGACTGGGCCATTCTAACACATGGATAGTTTTGTTTTACACCATTCCATTGTTACCCTGGGCTCTGATGAAGGGGGTGTCCCATGAAACGCGTAGGCTGCTTTCTGGTGCTTGCTTGTCCCTACTCGAGTATCGTCTAGTGTAATGTTTGAAATAAAAGAATGATTTTATCCACACCATGAAGTGCATATCCCGTGTCCTCTTGTACTAAACTGCTATTCCAAGTGCCGGTGCGGGGGAGGCACCTTCATTGTTCGGGAACATTTGCACCAGGTGCGTTAAGGTCGGAGTGCCGCCAACGGATCCGTGAGGAGTACTACATTTTATGTTTAGGGTCGTTGTCCTGCTGGAAGGTGAACCTCCGTCCCAGTCTCAAGTCTTTTTGCTGACTCCAAGGGTTTTCTTCCAAGATTGCCGTATTTGGCTCCATCCATCTTCCCATCAACTCTGACCAGCTTCCCTGTCCTGCTGAAGAGAAGCACCCCCAGAGCATGATGCTGCCACCACCATATTTGACAGTGGGGATGGTGTGTCTGAGTGATGTGCAGTGTTAGTTTTTGGCCACACTAGCGTTTTGCATTTTGGCACAAAAGTTCCATTTTGGTCCATCTGACCAGGCACCTTCTTCCACGTTTACTGTGTCCCCCACATGGCTTGTGGCAAACTGCAAACGGGACTTCTTATGCTTTTCTGTTAACAATGGCTTTCTTCTGTCACTCTTCCATAAAGGGCAACTTTGTGCAGTGCACGACTAATAGTTGTCCATGGACAGATTCCCCATCTGAGCTGTAGATCTCTGCAGCTCGTCCAGTCACCATGGGCCTCTTGAAGCATTTCTGATCAGTGCTCTCCGGGGCAGGAGTGTTAGGTGGACGGCCTTGTCTTGGGAGGTTTACAGTTGTGCGTGTTCGGTCAAAAATACGATCGGGAGAAGTGGTTCCGGCAGGAAGGATCGAAACATTGCGTGAGCGCTCGGTCGGTAAGTAATATTCATAGATGTAGGCACCTTTAGACTATTGCAGAACTTCATTCCTGTTTGTTAAGCACAAGAGACTAGTGCACACCAGGTCATATATAATGAGGAGTGCAGCCAGAAAACACAGACTAGGGTGAACTAGGGGTCTACGGAAATAAAAGTGCATCTGTACTGTCAATTAGGCCCTACATGGAACCAGGGGCACAGCGAGCAAGATATTAGATGGGCCACCAATCCACAAAAAAAGCTTAAATACCTAACAGTGCAGTGCACCTCTGTACGCCACCATGTGCAGTGTCAGACTGGGCACCTGGGCCCACCAAGGAACCTGCCAACAGAGGCTCAATTACCAGTTGACACCCTGACAAACACGTTTTTATATACACAGACACACAACCCTTACATAACACATGCATACAGTACACACACACAAATGCACTAATGGCACATCTGACATAACCCAGTTAAGGGATTTGCACTGTGCTGTATAGAGATACAGTCACTACGTTTTATATTAAAACTGTTTTTTCCAGACTAGTTTTTACTTATTATACAAATATAATGTACATTTTAGATTTACACACACACAAACTTGTGTCAACGCGAATAACCCAACAGAATACCCCAGTGCAACCTACAGAACCACACAAACACCCATCAGTAAACCCAAATTCCCCCCACGTACCCCCCAGTCACCCACAAATATCCCAGACACCCCATAGAAATGTTATCCCCAGGCACCCCATGCAAAACCCCGGGTACCCCACAGATCACCCATAAACACAATGACCCCCCAAAATAGACCCTAATCTCCCAGTCACCCACAAATATACCAGGTGCCCCACAGAACTCCCAGTATACACACAGACCCCTCCTCCCCCAGACAACCCAGATCTCCGTCACCCACAAATCTCCCAGTTAACCCGACAGGCCACAGATTCCCTCAATAATAACCCCAATAAATACTCCATTCACCACATACAATATTCCAGTCACCCCAAAGATCCATTTAGGGCCCCAGACACCACACATTTCCCTGAGTAGTCACCCCACAGAATATCTCCAAAACACCCAGTCAGTCACCTCACTAGGCCTTAAGGTGGGTACACACAGTAACGAGAATACAACGGTATCATCCGTTTCTCGTTACTGTGAGTAGTACATTTACAAGCGCACCCAAGGTACAAACGTTCACCATCAGCCTCGGGATCATTCTGAAATGGGCGAAAATTTCCTTTGGATACCGTCTCACTGTACCTAAAGTATAGGGCAGTGTTTCTCAACCAGGGGTCCCAAAGAGGTTGGGGGGTCCTCAAGTGATGGACAGAAACTGTATGGATCCACCGTTTTTATGGATACAGATTTGTCTATTTATATATCGATATTCTGTATGAATTATGTTTTTGGTGTATTGATGTCTGAGAGATAATCAGGGAGTTTTAATAAAAGTTCTTATCGTTAAAAATGGTGCTAATTTTCCCCCAACCAATCAGATCTTATTTAACATTTGAAAGCTAACATCTGATTGGTTGAGGCAAAAAAAGCACCATTTTTAACAATAAGATCTTTTATTGAATCTCCCTGAATGTTTTTATGTAAGGGTTCCCCCCCTGCAGTGAATTTGAGTGCATTTTTTTTAAATAGAGATATATTTATACATCTATCATTTATATCTGTTCAAATTATGTATTTTGATGATTTGATGACCAAGAAAGAAAAACTATAATATATAGGACAGGAAAATAGTTTCAAGGGTTCCCCGCAGATAAAATGATGGAGAAACACTGGTATAGGGAGTCAGCCACGACTGGGGGGAATCTACAGTCCTCAGCGTTCTCCTTATTGAATATTACATAGGGAGAACACTAGTGACACTCGTTAGATTGCATTTTCTTACAGTCATGCAAATGTGTGCCTAGCTTTCAACCTCAATGACCCCACCCAGTACAATACTGCTGCTCAGGGCACACTAACAAATACACAGGGACTCAGTAATTGGCTCAGCTTAGGTCTGGATCTTGAGTGAGAGGATCCACCACCAGGGGCAAGCGCAGGATTTTTAAGCGAGGGATTCCTTTAATGGTTATCACGAGCAGCGTTGAGCACACCGCACCACCATTTTAGCCACACATCCACCCTTTTAAGGTATCTTTCTATTTCCTTCTCCCTAGATTTTTGCTTCTTGAATAATGTTCTTCTTTATTTTAAAATATAAGGATATTAGAAGTCACCAAGGAGTTTCATGGACAAATAAATGTTATGAGGTATAGATATATATAAATGTACTGAGAGCCATCTTTTGCTCCCGTAATGAAACGAGCTGGAGCAACGCACCGAGCCGGTAGCAGCTCTCTATGCATTGCTAGTGGGGTGAACCCATTACGAATAATGTCCTTGGCAACCCCCATCCCCTTAAAAGAACCCAGTCTGAGGACCTAAACCACTCTGTCCTCACCCCTGGGTTCAGCTTCTAAGTCATGTACTTACCTCCCGAAGTTCTGAGCACGATTTTCCCATACCTCCCTCTCCTTGCCCAGGGCTTCAGGTAGACATGCTTTTTCTACACTGTGTCTTCTTATTGGCAAGTTCTCGGACCGGAAGGAGAAAGTGGGGAACAATGCACCGGCAAGGTAAGGACTAAAGCTAAACCCAGGGTTGAGGACCGAGCAGTTTATGTCTCACCCTGGTTTCTTTTAAAGGGCCAATATGAGGATCGGGGTTTAGGTGAGTATAGTTGTCCTTTAACTCGTTATTAAAGGGACTGTCCACCCCTCTTTTGAAAAATGAATATGTGGTAGAGAAGCCCCCAAAAGCTAGACATCGTTTAATTCTCAACCTTTAATTCGGCTCCCACACAGAGATATTATACTTACTTCCTCGCTCCACCGCTGCGGCTCTGCACTTCCGGGTAAGGCAGTCAGTGTCGGGCGTGACTGTGGCGTCACGGCCAATCACTGACTGCCATTCCCGGACCAGTCTCCACTGCGGCTGCTCGGGAACAGAAAAAGAACAGAGCAGCCACAGTGGAGACTGGGAGAAGAACCCGGAAGCGGCGGTGGAGCGAGGAGGATGTAAGTATAATATCTCAGCATGGGAGCCGAATTAAAGGTTGAGAATTAAACGATGTCTAGGTTTTGGGGGCTTATCTACCACATATTAATTTTTTAAAAGAGGGGTGGACAGTCCCTTTAATACCTTAAAGACGCGTTTACCCTTGGTGTATTGCCGCAAAGTGATTACTGCTGTTTTAAGGAAATGGTTGTGGCTTTCTACACATCTACCTTAAAGTATCTCAAAAGGTAAATATTTTTAAATCCTCTGTTAAGCTGTGTACACACCATGCAATGTTTGGTCCCGATCGACTGATAGTTCAGTGTAAGACTGCAAGATGCTGATCAGGGTACACACAGTCCCGAGCATTCTCCCTGTGCACAGCGTATACAAAGTATAGATAGAATGTACAGGACTGCATGTTTGATCGAGAGGCCGACAAAGGTTCAGAAATGTGCTACACACACTAACGATAAAGTGACACGTGTGTACCCACCCTAATACTGGTACCAGCAGACATTAGATTGATTACAGATTTGTCTATAGACAAACGTCTATCTAATATCTAAAGCATTTTACAAGCAGCGGTTCTCATCTTGAGATAATCCCATCTGGCCCATTCATTTTGTGATCTCAAGTTGATTGCAAGAAAGAATGGGCTGGATGGTTCATAGATAGATTAGACGTTCATCTATAGACACATTAGAGATACCCGTCGGTGCCGACAGGATTGGCCCTATATTGCTAATGTGTGTACCCAGCTAAAAGCATATACAGGGCGATGCACCAAGAGCCGCTATCGGCAACCTGGGGCAAAGTCGCCGGTGATGTTATATGCCGATAGCAGCTCTCAGTGCATCGATTAATGGCGGAATCTATTTTGCCGCTTTTAAAGTGTCGCAATAGAATGCCGCTTTCAGCAAACTCCAGAACAGGACCGGTGCGCCTCTTGGTGAGCAAACTACTCGATATTCATGTATTTGCCCTCATCGGCCTGGGGTCGATCTGGAGTTTCCGACACGTCTGATCTGGACGAAAAGGACGATCAAGGTTGGTCGTGGCAGGCCTCCCCACACCAGGAGATACACACCGAAAATATCTCTTGGTGTGTACCCAGCCTTAAATGCTCTCAATACTAAAGACAATATATGCCTCTCAATGCTTGTTACAATCCAAGAATCGCAGTTCAAACAATTCCTTATAAAACCAATAGTACAACCTATGAAGCAAGCAAAAAAGTTTTATTACATCATTGGTAGATTCCATAGATGACAGTTTTCCGCGGCCATTTTATGGCACATAGGACTTTACTGGCACATCCAATTGGCCGTTTGTCCAACTTAAAATCACTTCCGACCGACCAACACACAAAAATATCGGTCGGTCTGAAAAATCTTACCATGTGTACCCAGCCTATGTAATTTAGCTCTGCACCAATAATATACAGAGCAGCATCTCCAGGGCCTACTTGTTTGTGTGACTGGAACAGTAAGACATTTATTTTTCTAGTAAAACGTTGCCATGCACATGATGATGCCAAGCGGGTAACTGCTACCAATAATATCCAGACTAATGAATGGATTATCCCATGATACTGCATATGGTGTGATAATATATCAATATGAAATGTTTACTATCATCTCTTACTGTTATTGTCCCTGAACACCCCACCAGTTTTATAAAATGGGCCATTGGGCTGCATCAGGGACAGATTTACCATTAGGCACAGTAGGCACGCGTCTAGGGGCGCATGAGGTTGGAAGGGCGGCTGTCAATCTCCTCCCACCAATCCAATGTTTAGTCTATATTCGCCCCCCCCCCCAAAAAAAATGGGTCTGGTTTAAAGGACAACTAAATCCACAGAACAACACTGAACCAGAAGGCAGAACACCTTAATATAAAACCAGTAATCTGTGTCTTACCTCTCATTTTGATACAAGCACTGGGAAATTTACCTAAATAACACATGGTTTGTGCTTTACTTCACAGCATTCTAGTATCACACAGTTTGGTCAACGACCATTATGTTCTGCACATGCTCAGTCCTTAGCTATGGCAGAAACATGTTACAGTTGGTCACACCCATTAGTAATCTGTAGCCAATCCTTTTACAGGACAGATAAAGCAAGGAAGCATGTGACTAAGGCCAGGAGGTGTGGCCTGACACTGCCCATACACACAGATACTTTATCCAGTTCTTAACAGGCTTACATTTACTTTAATACAATTTACTGAAGTGGGATTTTATAGCTTATTGATGTTTTTAGGGGGGTTGTTTTCAGATTCTGGAGTATAAAAAATTGGGTTTAGTTCTCCTTTAAGGGTTTAAACTGTGTTTAGGGGTGGGGCTAAGGGCATCAGGCTCTTTGGGCCTACAGGCTCCTGAGGTGTGAATCCAGCCCTGGGCTGCATTGATAAAGCCCCGGTATAAATCCCAGCTACCTTATTCATTTGAACACATCACAGATGAGCTACATGCATTTATTTTTATTTTTTTTTATAATGGCTTGCTAAACTACTATGCCCCCCATTTAAGTATCTCTTTAAAAGGAAAATTCAAGCTTAAATATAAATAAGCCTAAATGGATCTTGAGTACTGTGGCCCTCCTAACAAACATAAGGATTACGCCGGCACTCACAATCTCTCCCACTCTTCTACTGCCGTGCACGTCCGAGGGCTTCACAGTAACTCCTCCACAAAAACAAATATAGGTAGGACGGCACCTGCTTTATATAAAAGAAATTCCATTTTATTTTCAAAAAACTTTAAAACAGAGGCTCTTATCGGCTCAAATGCTCATCATGGCAGATTGTGTACACCTTTTTTTTTTGAAAATAAAATGGAATTTCTTTTATAAAAAGCAAGTGCCGTCCTACCTATATTTGTTACTGTGGCCCTCCTACCAGACCGTGTCCTGGACACTTTTACATGCACATTCTCAGTGAGTTCTTAACTCTCAAGAACTCGTAAGTAAAGCATGGTGGCTCAGTGGTTAGCACTGATTCCTTGCAGCACTGAAGTCCTGAGTTTGATTCCACCCTTGGACACATCTGCAAGGAGTTTGTATGTTCTCCCTGTGCTTGCGTGGGTTTCCTCTGGGCACTTTGTTTCCCCCACAATCATAAAGACATACTGATAGGTCGTATGTGTCATATATGTGCTTAGATTTTAAGCTCTTCGGGGCAGGGCCTGGTGTGAATGTATACAACAAACAAAAAAATGTAGCTACAAAGGCTACCAAATATATTAAAGGGCATCTATAGTGGGAAAATGAACTTTTTTTTCTTTCTTTCCATGTGCTCTATAATTCCCTACAACCCCCAGAGTGTCTTCACTTTTTTCAGATTCCCTCTCTGTCCTGAGATACACCAGTTAGAAGAATACGTGATTGCATTCCTCTACTCCTACTTGGACTGTCAATCAAATCCCTGTGACTTGATCCCCCCTCCCTGCTCTGTAATAAACATAGAGATAACAGCATTAGCAGGGGGAGAAAGGTAGCTTTGATGTTAGATATAAGGCTGCACTTGACCCCTCTTCTTAATAGCTTTCACTGATTGATGATGGGTCACAAAGTGAGAGATCGTAAACTGTACTGATCTCCTTCGTGTCTCCAGGACAGCTTACTTTCTATTGGTCACTGTGCGTGGGTGTGTTTTTCAGGATGTTGAACTTTTAACTCCTACTGCACATAAAAAGCTTGTCGGTTAGCCGGAGCTGAGACATGGAGGAGGTAACAGAGGGGAGGGAGAAGGGGGGAATGCTGCACATAGATCTGACACCGTGGTTAAACAGAGTCAGTGACAGATATAGGATTAAGGCAGCACAGAGTACATGAATTTAACTTTGCAAAGGGGCAATGTGTTTTTTTCACTATAGATGCCCTTTAATATAATATAGACCTGCTCATACTAATTATAAAACATTACGTCAGTTCAGATATCTTACCCAACAGTATATAATATACTTTAGTGGGTAGTGCCCCAGTTCGCGCTCTTTTTAACTTTCAGGCACAGTATCATCATACTGACGATTTTATCAATACTACATCAAGCCTAACGTATTGCTAAGGCATAATCGATATCACAATAAGTCTATAGTAGTTCACTTCAGACTACTGAGAAATGACATTATCTTTAGATGTCCTCACTCATAAATACTATATAAAAAACCCCTAAAAACACCTTAAACACACAAACAACATTAGTGACGGGGGTTAACTCGGTGATGCTACTATATCTCACACATCTCATATTCCTGAACGTGTATTATCAACACATTCCATATTGTATATACAAAACATGGACTCATTGCCAACCTACCCACATAAATATGTCTGCAGGTAGATATCCGTGGGATCCCAACTCTACTTATGTTCATCCGAACCTTATTTGCTCATCAGTAACAGTCACACAATCTGTATACGGAGTATCTGACATTCATATTCCGGGTGTGTCGAGGCTTAATATTTTTATCCACTTTCACTTCTATCTTATTAATCATCGGAACCTATAAGCCTCAAGCAGTACTTACTTAGTGTGGCTTGTGCAGTATCAACACTATTACATTACAAAGATACTTTTCCAGTAGTAGTTATGGACCAGCACAACTCCCGTAACGCTACAATGACCCGTACAAGTTCCCACTCGCTTATTCAAGATTCTCCATTACAGACAAACATTCCAACACTTATCCTTCTTCTCCATGTGTAGCTACAGCCATGCAATATCTCGGCCTAGAAATGTGCCCTGACGAAGTCACGTGTTAGTGACGAAACGTACGTCGGTGTGTTCATGGAGGAACTAATGTGATGCAGGATCGCGTCTAAGGACAAGCGCACCATTCTAGGCCGAGATATTGCAGGCTGTAGCTACACATGGACACAGAAAGGATAAGTGTGGGAATGTATTGTTGTAATGGGAATCTTGAATAAGCGGGTGGGAACTTGTACGGGTCATTGTAGCGTTACGGAGTTGTGCTGGTCAAATAACTACTACTGGAAAAGTATCTATGTAATGTAATAGTGTTGATACTGGCACAAGCCACACTAGTAAGTACTGCTTGAGGCTTATAGGTTCCGATGATTAAAATAAGATAGAAGTGAAAGTGGATAAAAATATTAAGCCTCGACACACCCGGAATATGATAATGTCAGATACTCCGTATAACAGATTGTGTGACTGGTACAGATGAGCAAATAAGGTTCGGATGAACATAAGTAGAGTTGGGATCCCACGGATATCTACACTGCAGACATATTGTATGGGGTAGTTGGCAATGAGTCCATGTTTTGTATATACAATATGGAATGTGTTGATAATACACGTCAGGATATTGAGATGTGTGAGATATAGTAGCATCACCGAGTTAACCCCCATCACTAATGTTGTTTGTTGTGTTAAGGTGTTTTTAGGGTTTTTTTATATAGTATTTAGAGAGAGGACATCTAAGATAATGTCATTTCTCAGTGTCTGAAGTGAACTACTATAGCTTATTGTGATATCGATTATGCCTTAGCAATACGTTAGGCTGATGTAGTATTGATAAAATGTCAGTATGATGATACTGTGCCTGAAAGTTTAAAAGAGGCGAACTGGGGCACTACCCACTAAAGTATATTATAACTGTTGGGTAAGAATCTGAACTGACAAAGTTTTATAATTAGTATGAGCAGGTGTATATTATATTAACTGATGTGAATGTATACATGTAATTGTAAGCGTAGGGAAGATGTTAGCGCTATAAAATCCAATAATAGAAGTAAGTTGAAAGGTATTAAAGAGTATACTATAATTCCGATGCCTGTGTACACATGAAACACTGCAGTTTTGTTACGGTAGATGGCTACAAGACTCTTTATTGGGTGTGTGAGACTATAGAAATAATAAGGAAGTGACAGTTCTTGCTTCCCTGTTTTGTGTCTGTGTCGTGATGTTTTGTCAGCCGTTTCATGTCAGGTGACTGGCAGGTTTCAATCTGTTATGACCAATCCCAAAGTACACTGTCAGGTTTTTCTAGCCATCTCCTACTTCTTAGTAACTCTGCAAGTCTAGGCTTGGGAGTCTGCACAGATAATAAGCAATGTTCTGGAGAATATTAACTAGCATACAATATAAATAGGAATCAAGTCTAGTTATAAACAAACCAAGAGCTAAAATGTTAAATATTTCCAGGTTTTCCCATAATGGTGGTAAAGGGCAAATAGATCCTTTAGAGAAGTAGAGTTTGTCTTACATTTACCTAAAGGAATATGGACTTTGGTACAGATTCTAGAGTTGTGGTTCACAATGAATTGCTGTTTCATTTAAAGGGGATGTCCACCCCAAAACTATAATTCCCCCCGCTACTGGCCCCACTGTGTAGTGAATGAAAATCCTTTGAATGTAAAAGAAAAAAGCCTGCAAAGACTAAATGTGTAACCCATTGCAATATGTATTCCATTACAGTCAGAAAACCAAGGTGGTGCCCAGACATACGACACACCCACTTTTACTTCAGGTGACCCGGGTGCCAAAGCCCCGGGCCCGTCGCTGTAGCTTAATTTTCGTTAATAAATACTCCAAACGTTACAACCGGCTACTCCTTTATCCTTCAGCTTTGATATTGAGGGGCCTGGCACATCCGATCATCGAATTCAGCAGGCACAACGGTTGTGTATAAAAACACATACTTTATTAAACAACAATTAAAAACAACATAGTCACCAAAACGGCAGGGATGCCCTGACGCGTTCGGGCTACACTGAGCCCTTAATCATAGGTACGGACCCCGCCATCTTGACGTCCTCTTGTACACGGCTCCAAATGACGTCAGAGAGGGGTGGAAAACACACGCCCCCTGTACGTCTAAATTGAGAAGGAACGCCTGCCTCAGAGGGTGCGGCGCCAAATCGGAACCTAACTCCTTATTAAGCCATAAAATACAAGGGGAACCCTAGCACAGAACAGATTCATTCTAAACATTAGGCAGAAGAACTCTACAAGTCATGAACAAATCCAAACAAGGTGTCTGAATACACATAACCATTTAACCATTTAACAAAAACCATAGAACAATTTAACCCCCATGATGCTGAGATGTTAAAAGGGAGGAAAAACCCTGACCTGCTATAAATATTTTTCTATACTAGCAGGGATATAGGGTTTTCCTCCCTTTTAACATCATTTAGAAAATGGGGTGGACATGCCTTTAAGGCATTTATACAATGTGATAGAGAAGCTACTAGCTAGTGGTGATAGGGTACTAGGCTCTGTGCGTGATAGCGGTACTAAGCTATGTGCGTGATAGGGTACTAGGCTCTGTGCGTGATAGGGTATGGCTCTGTGCGTGATAGGGTATAGCTCGTGGTGATAGGGTACTAGCTCTGGTGATAGGGTACTAGGCGTGCGTGATAGGGTACTAGGCTCTGTGCGTGATAGGGTACTAAGCTATGTGCGTGATAGGGTACTAGGCTCTGTGCGTGATAGGGTACTAGGCTCTGTGCGTAATAGGGTACTAGGCTCTGTGCGTGATAGGGTACTAGCTCGTGCGTAATAGGGTACAGCTCTGTGTGATAGAGGTACTAGGCTCTGTGCGGTGATAGGGTATAGGCTAGTGCGTGATAGGGTACTAGGCTCGTGCGTGTGATGGGTACTAGGCTTGTGCGTGATAGGTACTAGGCTCTGGCGTGATAGGGGATAGGTCTGTGCGTGATAGGGTACTAGGCTCTGTGCGTGATAGGGTACTAGGCTCTGTGCGTGATAGGGTACTAGGCTCTGTGCATGATAGGGTACAAGCTATGTGCATGATTCTGTGCGTGATAGGGTACTAGGCTCTGTGCGTGATAGGGTACTAGGCTCTGTGCGTGATAGGGTACTAAGCTATGTGCGTGATAGGGTACAAGCTATGTGCGTGATAGGGTACTAAGCTATGTGCGTGATAGGGTAATAAGCTATGTGCGTGATTGGGTACAAGCTATGTGCGGGTATGAAGGTACAGCTATGTGCGTGATAGGGTACAGTATGGGATAGTGGTACTAGTGGCGTGATAGGGTACTAGGCTCTGTGCGTGAAGGGTACTAAGCTATGTGCGTGATAGGGTACTAAGTTATGTGCGTGATAGGGTACTAAGACTAGGCGTGATAGGGTACAAGCTATGTGCGTGATAGGGTACAAGCTATGTGCGTGATGGGGTACAAGCTATGTGCGTGATAGGGTACAAGCTATGTGCGTGATAGGGTACAAGCTATGTGCGTGATAGGGTACAAGCTATGTGCGTGATAGGGTACACAGCTTGTGCGTGGCTATGATGATAGGGTACTAAGCTATGTGCGTGATAGGGTACTAGGCTCTGTGTGTGATAGGGACTAGCTCTGGCGTAAGGTCAAGCTATGTGCGTGATAGGGTAAAGCTATGTGCTGTGATAGGGTACAAGCTATGTGCATGATAGGGTACAAGCTATGTGCATGATAGGGTAAAAGCTATGTGCTGATAGGGTACAAGCTAGGTGCATGAAGTGGTATAGGCTCTGTGCGTGATAGGGTCAAGCTTGTGCGTGATAGGGTACTAGGCTATGCGCGTGATAGGTGATGCAAGCAGGCGTGATGGGTATAGGTATGTGGTGTAGGTACTAATCTATGTGCGTGATAGGGTACTAAGCTATGTGCATGATAGGGTACTAAGCTATGTGCGTGATAGGGTACTAGGCTCTGTGCGTGATAGGGTACTAAGCTATGTGCGTGATAGGGTACTAGGTATGTGCGTGATAGGGGGTACTAGGTCGGCGTGATGGGGTACTAAGCATGTGCGTGATAGGGTACTAAGCTATGTGCGTGATAGGGTACTAAGCTATGTGCGTGATAGGGTACTAGGCTCTGTGCGTGATAGGGTACAAGCTATGCGTTGATGGGTACTAGATAGTGCGTGATAGGGTACTAAGCTATGTGCGTGATAGGGTACTAAGCTATGTGCGTGATAGGGTACTAAGCTATGTGCGTGATAGGGTACTAGGTATGTGCGTGATAGGGTACTAGGCTCTGTGCGTGATAGGTTAAGCTATGTGCGTGATAGGTACTAAGCTATGTGGTGATAGGGTACTAGCATGTGCGTGATAGGGTACTAGTCTGTGCGTGATAGGGTACAAGCGTATTGTGCGTGATAGGGTACTAAGCTATGTGCGTGATAGGGTAATAGGCTCTGTGGTGATAGGGTACAAGCTATGTGCATGATAGGGTACTAGGCTCTGTGCGTGATAGGGTACTAAGCTATGTGCGTGATAGGGTATAGCTCTGTGCGGTGATAGGGTATAGCTATGCGCGTGATAGGGTACTAAGCTATGCGCGTGATAGGGTACTAAGCTATGTGCGTGATAGGTACTAAGCTATGTGCGTGATAGGGTACTAAGTATGTGCGTGATAGGGTACTAAGCTATGTGTGTGATAGGGTACAAGCTATGTGCGTGATAGGGTACAAGCTATGTGCGTGATAGGGTACAAGCTCTGTGTGCGTGACAGGGTACTAAGCTATGTGCAGAAGGGTACTAGGTTCTGTGCGTGATAGGTACTAAGCTATGTGTGTGTAGGGTACTAGGCTCTGTGCGTGGTAGGGTACAAGCTATGTGCGTGATAGGGTACTAGGCTAGTGCGTGATTGGGTACTAGGCTATGTGCGTGATAGGGTACTAAGCTATGTGTGTGATAGGGTACTAGGCTATGTGCGTGATAGGGTACTAAGCTATGTGCGTGATAGGGTATTAGGCTCTGTGCGTGATAGGGTACTAAGCTATGTGTGTGATAAGGTACTAGGCTCTGTGCATGATAAGGTACTAAGCTATGTGTGATAGGGTACTAATCTATGTGTGTGATAGGGTTAGGCTCTGTGCATGATAGGGTACAAGCTATGTGCATGATAGGGTACTAGGCTATGCATGATAGGGTACTAGATGTTCATCAATAGAATTTTTGAGAACACGCGGACATCCCTAAAGGACAAATTAACACCTTTCCCCAATCCATAGCTGCATAGTAAGCAGGGTGAGGACCTAAATCACCAGTCCTCACCTGGTTACTTTTCTAACTCCTGCAATACTATTCTTCTTCAGCGATTGGCTCTCTCCTCCTCTCTTGCATATCAGTGACAGATCATGATGCAGCCAATGGGAAGACACTCTGCAGGAGGCATGTCTTCCCATGGCTGCACTGTAATCTGTTCAGACAGTAAAGAGAAGAGAGATCAAACGGAGAGCCGACAGAGACTAGGAAAAGTACTAGAGTGAGGACTCTGATAGTGGAAGAGAGGAGGAGAGAGCCATCGCTGAAGGAGAATAAGTATTGCAGGAGTTAGGGAAAGTAAAACAGGTGAGGATTTAGCGATTTAGGTCCTCACACTGGTTACTATGTAGTATGGAGGAAGAGGAGCGAAGGGAGGTGAGGATAATTGTCCTTAGACTGGAAGAAGGAAGTTTAGGCTTCAAGTTCAGAAAGTGTTATCACGTGAGAACGGTAAAGCTATGGAACTGTCTTCCAGTGGACATGGTGATGGCAGGTTCATTGGATAGTTTCAAAAAAGTGGATAAGTTTCTAAAATAAAGAATGTTGCATGTTACTATATGTATTATATATGTAAGGAACTGATAAACTAGTTAACCCTTTAGTCATTTAGTTTTGGCATTTCAGGATTTGGTCATAGAGGTCACTGTGTAAAGATAAAAAGGGAAGCAGAGTGCTCAGTCTGTTTTTTACTTGGAGTTTCCCCAGAAGAGCTGGACTTAAATATCATGTAGGCCACGATACTGTGAGATTAGTTTTGTTATAGATCACTCCAGGAGTGATAGATAGGAGTTAGGTAGCTAGTGAGCAGCCTGAGCTCCAACAAGGAGATTTAGTAAGGACTAGAGTCCGGGTATACCACCTAAGAATAGGGCCATAGTGCCAGACACTATGTCGCGGGAGTCTACAGGATTTTGGGTGGTCTACCGACATCACGAGACCACCCCAAACTCCCGCGACCCGAACCTACCTAAGTCCGTCTCGGTATGCCTTTGCCACACCTCCTATGTGATGTCAGTCATGTTAGAGGCGTGGCTTTAGTGATGTCACCTCACTCGGCCATGCCTCCTTCTTCCCACCCTGCCCGGAAGCCAGGTTCGGCAGGGTTGTCTGCCACACAGTGACCTGAGAGATGGGGTGGCACTAACATGCTGATTGTGATTTTTGCTGTTTCTATTTCCTTGGTTTTGTGTGTATTTATGGATATCTGTGCCATGCTATGTCACCTCTATTGTGCACTTGCAATGCTTTTATAATTGTTTTTTAATAAGATACTGATTAAGTTCAGAACCACTGGCGCCAGTGGTCATATCCTGGTTAAGTGATAGTAGACATCCCCCAAGGATCCAATAGTGATTGAGCTATGTGACCACACCCACAAACTCCAAAGAGTGAAAATTCCAAATAGTGTATGCGGACAACAGCCGTCATTGGTCTGGTAGACTAAGTAAATGGCAGATCTCCACAAGAAATATAAAACAAAGATTTGGAGTGCACAGAGTAATTCTGTCTTAGTAGACCGGAGGTGCTCTTGGTAATGAATTTATATGGCAAAATAATAACAAAATGAAGAACCTCACTCAACCAAAAAATTACTTACTATAAACAATCCCTTTATTGTGCAACACTGGGAATAACAAAAGTGCAATACTGTGGTATTAAAAACATACCAAACACATATGGATTACAATTGGTATAAATAAATCTATTAGTAGGTATAGTATAACCCCTAATCTATGGAATTAATATCCCAGAGCCCCATATACTCCTCTGTCTGTAGTCAACAGTCACTGTCACCAGTCACATGGGGTATCACAGGTTTGACATAGGGGGAACATGTACGATATCCAATCGGAGTCACTAGGACAATTGCAGTTGAGGAAGCTGAACGTGTTTTCGCTGGACAGCTTTCTCAGCAGAGTGTATGTGTGCTTTACCGCAGCACATTTAAACTGTGGCTGTCTCTTAGTAGTAAGCAACCTGACGTGGCTGCACCTAGCGGCATCTAGCACATCAAAGGCTGATTCGTACTAGGTAAGGGGCGGAGTTATCCATGCTAATGGTAGCCCAAGTGACTGTGTAAGGCCAAATCTAGCCATACAGTGAACAGTGCAGCTCTCAAAATGGGCGGGCATAAAAGGATAAACAGAAACACCCCCTGTCACCACACATACACAATAACATAAACAAATACATAATAACAAATCACATTATGGCACTCATAGAGGAGGATATATACAAAAATATGTACATTAATGGTCCCTACGTGACCCTGACCCACATAGAGAATATAAATAATATGTAATTTGTATGGACAGCAAGTTTCTCTTTTATACAACCTAATCTAAGTGGTATAGTCCAATGGATATAGCGTTAGTTATGTGAGAGAGAGTCCTTAATGGCATGAATAAACAGCAGTCCCATATAGACACAAGCAGTACAGCAACATAGCGTATCCAAGTAAATATCAAATATAGTTATATGGTATCCAGGTAAGTATCCAACACAGTTATAAGGTACCAGGTAAGTATCCAACACAGTTATAAGGTATCCTGGTAAGTATCCAACACAGTTATAAAGTATCCAGGTAAGTATCCAACATAGTTATAAGGTATCCAGGTAAGTATCCAACATAGTTATAAGGTATCCAGGTAAGTATCCAACATAGTTATAGGTATCCAGGTAAGTATCCAACACAGTTATAAGGTATCCAGGTAAGTATCCAACACAGTTATAAGGTTATCCAGGAAGTATCCAACATAGTTAGGTATCCAGGTAAGTATCCAACATAGTTATAAGTATCCAGGTAGTTCCCATAGTTAAAGGTTCCTAGATCATAGTTATAAGGTATCCAGGTAAGTATCCAACATAGTTATAAGGTTATCCAGGAAGTATCCAACACAGTTATAAGGTATCCAGGAAGTATCCAACCACAGTTATAAGGTATCCAGGTAAGTATCCAACACAGTTCATAAGGTATCCAGGTAAGTATCCAACACAGTTATAAGGGTATCCAGTAAGTATCCAACAACGTTTAAGGTATCCAGGTAAGTATCCACACAGTTATAAGCGTATCCAGGTAAGTACCAACACAGTTATAAGGTATCCAGGTAAGTATCAACACAGTTATAAGGTAGCCAGGTAAGAGTATCCAACACACAGTTATAGGTATCCAGGTAAGTATCCAACAACACAGTGTATAAAGGTATCCAGGTAAGTATCCAACACAGTTATAAGGTATCCAGGTAAGTATCCAACACAGTTATAAGGTATCCAGTAGTATCCACATTTATAAGTACAGTAAGTATCCAACACAGTTTAAGGTATCCAGGTAAGTATCAACACAGTTATAAGGTATCCAGGTAAGTATCCAACACAGTTATAAGAGTATCCAAGGTAAGTATCCAACAACAGTTATAAGGTATCCTCAGGTATAAGTATCCAACACAGTTATAAGGTTATCCAGGTAAGTATCCAACACAGTTTATAAGGTAATCACACGGGTAAGTATCCAACACAGTTATAAGGGTATCCTATGGTAAGTGTATCCAAACATGCAAACACAGTGCACGTGTAAGTATGTTGAACTATAATATCTAATATAAAATCATATACACTTCATATACTTATATTCTGTGTATAGTTATAATATTATTCACTATGATAGACTAAAATTGTGTCTTATTCACATATTTATATAAGCTTATATTTAGATATTAGATAAATAAGAAAACTCTTTCACTTTTAATGAGAGTTTTTGTGTGGTCCGGTAGTGCACCTCTCATTAAATTACTGTTAGGACGATTTTGGTCCAGCAACGGGCCTGGACACTTGCACCCGGGCCACCTACTATTATGCTGAGTCGATTTTTTTCAACTGTATGCCATACTGGAACTGGTGTCTTTGCTCTAGGCAGGGTTTGGGGCATGAGCACCGACCATTATATTATATAAGTGAGTTTACTCGTATATATAGTACTTACCGTTTTACAGAAAAGCATATGGTGTTTATGTGGGGTGTATGAGCACCTTTATACCTGTTACGAACCATTCGCTAACCCTACTCCACATGTGCGAGGGCCCACTCCTGATAAATAAGAGTCTTGTGCATAGAATTTAGATAAGGCTGACAATCTCTGGAGCAAATTAAATACCCCCATTTTACTATTGCCTTACATTACTCTAACTGTACAATATAATGTACTTTACTATACTGTACTATACTATACTGTACTATATAAGTATACTTTACTATACACTATACTATATAAGTTACTTTACTAGTACTTGTACTATATACTATAACTGTACTATATAATGTACTTTACTATAAGTAATATATACATACTGTACTATATAATGTACTTTACATACAGTACATATAATGGTACTTTACTATACTGTACTATAACTATACTGTACTATATATGTACTTACTTACTATACAGTACTATATCACTATACTGTACTATATATTACTTCGATACTGTACTATATACTGTACTTTACTATACTAGTATACATATACTATATAATGTACTTTACTATACTGTACTATATACTATACTGTACATATATACTTACTATACGGTACTATATACTGTACTTACTATTATATGACTGTTACATAGTACTATTAATGTACTTTACTATACTGTACTATATACTATACGACTATATAATGTACTTTACTATACTGTACTATATACTATACGTACTATATAAATGCTACTTTACTATACAGTACTATATACTATACTGTACTATATAAGGTACTTACTAGACAGGTACTTATAATGTACTTTACATACACTATATATACTATATAAGTACTTTACTATATACTAGATACTATACTGTACATATACTATACTGTACTAATAACTGTACTTTACTATATGTACTATATACTATACTGTACTATATAATGACTTTACTATACAGTACATAATATACTATACTGTACTATATAATACTTTACTATACATAGATTAATGTACTTTACTATACACTTACTATACTATTAATGACTTTACTATAATGTACTAATACTATACTGTACTTATATAATCATTATGTACTATACAGTACTATATACTTACTGTACTATATAATGTACTTTACTATACTGCTACTATATTATGTACTACTACTGTACTATTACTATACTGTTACTATATATATTACTATCTATACTGTACTATTACAACTGTACATATAAGTACTTTACTATACATGTACTATATAATGTACTTACTATAGTTACTATATCACTGTACTATATAATGTACTTTATATACACTCGTTACTATATAATATACTGATCTTACTATATATGTACTACTATAACTACTATACTATAACTATATAATTACTTACTATACGGCTACTATATAGTATTACTACTGGACTATATTACTATACTGTACGATATAATGTACTTTACTATACAGTACTAATACTATACGTACTATATTACTATACTGTACTAATAATGTATACTTACACTGATCTATAATGTACTTTACTATACTGTACTATAGACTATAACTGTACTATATATATGTACTTTACTATACTGTACTATATATATGTATACTATACAGAAACTATACACTATACTATTACTAGTTACTTACTATAAGTTTATACCTATATATATGTACTTATATACAGTACGATATTATACTATACTGTACTATATACTATACTGTACTATATTATACTATATGTACGTACAAACTATACTGTACATATACTCTGTACTATTAACTATATAATGTACTATACTTAATATATATATGTACTTTACTATACGATACTAATACGTTATTCCTACTGTACTATTAATGTACGTTACTTATACGGTTACTATGGAATATGAGATGTGTGAGATATAGTAGCATCACCGAGTTAACCCCCATCACTAATGTTGTTTGTGTGTTTAAGGTGTTTTTAGGGTTTTTTTATATAGTATTTAAGAGAGAGGACATCTAAACACACAAACAACATTAGTGACGGGGGTTAACTCGGTGATGCTACTAATCTCACACATCTCATATTCCTGAACGTGTATTATCAACACATTCCATATTGTATATACAAAACATGGACTCATTGCCAACCTACCCACATAAATATGTCTGCAGGTAGATATCCGTGGGATCCCAACTCTACTTATGTTCATCGAACCTTATTTGCTCATCTAGTAACAGTCACACAATCTGTTATACGGAGTATCTGACATTCATATTCCGGGTGTGTCGAGGCTTAATATTTTTATCCACTTTCACTTCTATCTATTTAATCATCGGAACCTATAAGCCTCAAGCAGTACTTACTTAGTGTGGCTTGTGCAGATCAACACATTACATTACAAAGATACTTTTCCAGTAGTAGTTATGGACCAGCACAACTCCCGTAACGCTACAATGACCCGTACAAGTTCCCACTCGCTTATTCAAGATTCTCCATTACAGACAATACATTCCCACACTTATCCATTCTTTCTCCATGTGTAGCTACAGCCATGCAATATCTCGGCCTAGAAATGTGCCCTGACGAAGTCACGTGTTAGTGACGAAACGTACGTCGGGTGGTGTTCAATGGAGGAACTAATGTGATGCAGGATCGCGTCTAAGGACAAGCGCACCATTCTAGGCCGAGATATTGCAGGCTGTAGTACACATGGACACAGAAAGGATAAGTGTGGGAATGTATTGTCTGTAATGGAGAATCTTGAATAAGCGGGTGGGAACTTGTACGGGTCATTGTAGCGTTACGGAGTTGTGCTGGTCAAATAACTACTACTGGAAAAGTATCTATGTAATGTAATAGTGTTGATACTGGCACAAGCCACACTAAGTAAGTACTGCTTGAGGCTTATAGGTTCCGATGATTAAAATAAGATAGAAGTGAAGTGGATAAAAATATTAAGCCTCGACACACCCGGAATATGATAATGTCAGATACTCGTATAACAGATTGTGTGACTGGTACAGATGAGCAAATAAGGTTCGGATGAACATAAGTAGAGTTGGGATCCCACGGATATCTACACTGCAGACATATTGTATGGGGTAGTTGGCAATGAGTCCATGTTTTGTATATACAATATGGAAGTGTGTTGATAATACACGTGTCAGGATATTGAGATGTGTGAGATATAGTAGCATCACCGAGTTAACCCCCATCACTAATGTTGTTTGTTGTGTTAAGGTGTTTTTAGGGTTTTTTTATATAGTATTTAGAGAGAGGACATCTACAGATAATGTCATTTCTCAGTGTCTGAAGTGAACTACTATAGCTTATTGTGATATCGATTATGCCTTAGCAATACGTTAGGCTGATGTAGTATTGATAAAATGTCAGTATGATGATACTGTGCCTGAAAGTTTAAAAGAGGCGAACTGGGGCACTACCCACTAAAGTATATTATAACTGTTGGGTAAGAATCTGAACTGACAAAGTTTTATAATTAGTATGAGCAGGTGTATATTATATTAACTGATGTGAATGTATACATGTAATTGTAAGCGTAGGGAAGATGTTAGCGCTATAAAATCCAATAATAGAAGTAAGTTGAAAGGTATTAAAGAGTATACTATAATTCCGATGCCTGTGTACACATGAAACACTGCAGTTTTGTTACGGTAGATGGCTACAAGACTCTTTATTGGGTGTGTGAGACTATAGAAATAATAAGGAAGTGACAGTTCTTGCTTCCCTGTTTTGTGTCTGTGTCGTGATGTTTTGTCAGCCGTTTCATGTCAGGTGACTGGCAGGTTTCAATCTGTTATGACCAATCCCAAAGTACACTGTCAGGTTTTTCTAGCCATCTCCTACTTCTTAGTAACTCTGCAAGTCTAGGCTTGGGAGTCTGCACAGATAATAAGCAATGTTCTGGAGAATATTAACTAGCATACAATATAAATAGGAATCAAGTCTAGTTATAAACAAACCAAGAGCTAAAATGTTAAATATTTCCAGGTTTTCCCATAATGGTGGTAAAGGGCAAATAGATCCTTTAGAGAAGTAGAGTTTGTCTTACATTTACCTAAAGGAATATGGACTTTGGTACAGATTCTAGAGTTGTGGTTCACAATGAATTGCTGTTTCATTTAAAGGGGATGTCCACCCCAAAACTATAATTCCCCCCGCTACTGGCCCCACTGTGTAGTGAATGAAAATCCTTTGAATGTAAAAGAAAAAAGCCTGCAAAGACTAAATGTGTAACCCATTGCAATATGTATTCCATTACAGTCAGAAAACCAAGGTGGTGCCCAGACATACGACACACCCACTTTTACTTCAGGTGACCCGGGTGCCAAAGCCCCGGGCCCGTCGCTGTAGCTTAATTTTCGTTAATAAATACTCCAAACGTTACAACCGGCTACTCCTTTATCCTTCAGCTTTGATATTGAGGGGCCTGGCACATCCGATCATCGAATTCAGCAGGCACAACGGTTGTGTATAAAAACACATACTTTATTAAACAACAATTAAAAACAACATAGTCACCAAAACGGCAGGGATGCCCTGACGCGTTCGGGCTACACTGAGCCCTTAATCATAGGTACGGACCCCGCCATCTTGACGTCCTCTTGTACACGGCTCCAAATGACGTCAGAGAGGGGTGGAAAACACACGCCCCTGTACGTCTAAATTGAGAAGGAACGCCTGCCTCAGAGGGTGCGGCGCCAAATCGGAACCTAACTCCTTATTAAGCCATAAAATACAAGGGGAACCCTAGCACAGAACAGATTCATTCTAAACATTAGGCAGAAGAACTCTACAAGTCATGAACAAATCCAAACAAGGTGTCTGAATACACATAACCATTTAACCATTTAACAAAAACCATAGAACAATTTAACCCCCATGATGCTGAGATGTTAAAAGGGAGGAAAAACCCTGACCTGCTATAAATATTTTTCTATACTAGCAGGGATATAGGGTTTTCCTCCCTTTTAACATCATTTAGAAAATGGGGTGGACATGCCCTTTAAGGCATTTATACAATGTGATAGAGAAGCTACTAGGCTATGTGTGTGATAGGGTACTAGGCTCTGTGCGTGATAGGGTACTAAGCTATGTGCGTGATAGGGTACTAGGCTCTGTGCGTGATAGGGTATGGCTCTGTGCGTGATAGGGTATAGCTCGTGGTGATAGGGTACTAGCTCTTGGTGATAGGGTACTAGGCGTTGCGTGAAGGGTACTAGGCTCTGTGCATGATAGGGTACTAAGCTATGTGCGTGATAGGGTACTAGGCTCTGTGGTGATGATAGGGTACTAGGCTCTGTGTAATAGGGTACTAGGCTCTGTGCGTGATAGGGTACTAGGCTCGTGCGTAATAGGGTACAGGCTCTGTGTGATAGAGGTACTAGGCTCTGTGCGGTTGATAGGGTATAGGCTAGTGCGTGATAGGGTACTAGGCTCGTGCGTGTGATGGGTACTAGGCTTGTGCGTGATAGGTACTAGGCTCTGGCGTGATAGGGATAGGTCTGTGCGTGATAGGGTACTAGGCTCTGTGCGTGATAGGGTACTAGGCTCTGTGCGTGATAGGGTACTAGGCTCTGTGCATGATAGGGTACAAGCTATGTGCATGATTCTGTGCGTGATAGGGTACTAGGCTCTGTGCGTGATAGGGTACTAGGCTCTGTGCGTGATAGGGTACTAAGCTATGTGCGTGATAGGGTACTAAGCTATGTGCGTGATAGGGTACTAAGCTATGTGCGTGATAGGGTACTAAGCTATGTGCGTGATTGGGTACAAGCTATGTGCGGGATGATAGGTACAGCTATGTGCGTGATAGGGTACAAGTATGGATAGGGTACTAGCTGGCGTGATAGGGTACTAGGCTCTGTGCGTGATAGGGTACTAAGCTATGTGCGTGATAGGGTACTAAGTTATGTGCGTGATAGGGTACTAAGCTCTGTGCGTGATAGGGTACAAGCTATGTGCGTGATAGGGTACAAGCTATGTGCGTGATGGGGTACAAGCTATGTGCGGATAGGGTACAAGCTATGTGCGTGATAGGGTACAAGCTATTGTGCGTGATAGGGTACAAGTATGTGCGTGATAGGGTACACAGCTTGTGCGTGGCTATGATGATAGGGTACTAAGCTATGTGCGTGATAGGGTACTAGGCTCTGTGTTGTGATAGGGACTAGGCTCTGGCGTGAAGGGTCAAGCTATGTGCGTGATAGGGTAAGCTATGTGCGTGATAGGGTACAAGCTATGTGCTGATAGGGTACAAGCTATGTGAAGTGATAGGGTAAAAGCTATGTGCTGATAGGGTACAAGCTAGGTGCATGAAGTGGTATAGGCTCTGGCGTGATAGGGTAAGCTTGTGCGTGATAGGGTACTAGGCTATGCGCGTGATAGGGTGATGCAAGCAGGCGTGATGGGTATAGGTATGTGGTGTAGGTACTAATCTAGTGCGTGATAGGGTACTAAGCTATGTGCATGATAGGGTAACTAAGCTATGTGCGTGATAGGGTACTAGGCTCTGTGCGTGATAGGGTACTAAGCTATGTGCGTGATAGGGTACTAGGTATGTGCGGTGATAGGGGGGTACTAGGTCGGCGTGATGGGGTACTAAGCATGTGCGTGATAGGGTACTAAGCTATGTGCGTGATAGGGTACTAAGCTATGTGCGTGATAGGGTTACTAGGCTCTGTGCGTGATAGGGTACAAGCTATGCGTTGATGGGTACTAGATGTGCGTGATAGGGTACTAAGCTATGTGCGTGATAGGGTACTAAGCTATGTGCGTCGGATAGGGTACTAAGCTATGTGCGTGATAGGGTACTAGGTATGTGCGTGGTAGGGCTAGGCTCTGTGCGTATAGGTATAAGCTATGTGCGTGATAGGTACTAAGCTTATGTGGTGATAGGTACTAGCATGTGCGTGATAGGGTACTAGATCTGTGCGTGATAGGGTACAAGCGTATGTGCGTGATAGGGTACTAAGCTATGTGCGTGATAGGGTATAGGCTCTGTGGTGATAGGGTACAAGCTATGTGCATGATAGGGTACTAGGCTCTGTGCGTGATAGGGTACTAAGCTATGTGCGTGATAGGGTACTAGGCTCTGTGCGTGATAGGGTATAAGCTATGCGCGTGATAGGGTACTAAGCTATGCGCGTGATAGGGTACTAAGCTATGTGCGTGATAGGGTACTAAGCTATGTGCGTGATAGGGTACTAAGCTATGTGCGTGATAGGGTACTAAGCTATGTGTGTGATAGGGTACAAGCTATGTGCGTGATAGGGTACAAGCTATGTGCGTGATAGGGTACAAGCTATGTGCGTGACAGGGTACTAAGCTATGTGCATGATAGGGTACTAGGTTCTGTGCGTGATAGGGTACTAAGCTATGTGTGTGATAGGGTACTAGGCTCTGTGCGTGGTAGGGTACAAGCTATGTGCGTGATAGGGTACTAGGCTATGTGCGTGATTGGGTACTAGGCTATGTGCGTGATAGGGTACTAAGCTATGTGTGTGATAGGGTACTAGGCTATGTGCGTGATAGGGTACTAAGCTATGTGCGTGATAGGGTATTAGGCTCTGTGCGTGATAGGGTACTAAGCTATGTGTGTGATAAGGTACTAGGCTCTGTGCATGATAAGGTACTAAGCTATGTGTGATAGGGTACTAATCTATGTGTGTGATAGGGTTAGGCTCTGTGCATGATAGGGTACAAGCTATGTGCAGATAGGGTACTAGGCTATGGCATGATAGGGTACTAGATGTCATCAATAGAATTTTTGAGAACACGCGGACATCCCTAAAGGACAAATTAACACCTTTCCCCAATCCATAGCTGCATAGTAAGCAGGGTGAGGACCTAAATCACCAGTCCTCACCTGGTTACTTTTCTAACTCCTGCAATACTATTCTTCTTCAGCGATTGGCTCTCTCCTCCTCTCTTGCAATATCAGTGACAGATCATGATGCAGCCAATGGGAAGACACTCTGCAGGAGGCATGTCTTCCCATGGCTGCACTGTAATCTGTTCAGACAGTAAAGAGAAGAGAGATCAAACGGAGAGCCGACAGAGACTAGGAAAAGTACTAGAGTGAGGACTCTGATAGTGGAAGAGAGGAGGAGAGAGCCATCGCTGAAGGAGAATAAGTATTGCAGGAGTTAGGGAAAGTAAAACAGGTGAGGATTTAGCGATTTAGGTCCTCACACTGGTTACTTGTAGTATGGAGGAAGAGGAGCGAAGGGAGGTGAGGATAATTGTCCTTAGACTGGAAGAAGGAAGTTTAGGCTTCAAGTTCAGAAAGTGTTATCACGTGAGAACGGTAAAGCTATGGAACTGTCTTCCAGTGGACATGGTGATGGCAGGTTCATTGGATAGTTTCAAAAAAGTGGATAAGTTTCTAAAATAAAGAATGTTGCATGTTACTATATGTATTATATATGTAAGGAACTGATAAACTAGTTAACCCTTTAGTCATTTAGTTTTGGCATTTCAGGATTTGGTCATAGAGGTCACTGTGTAAAGATAAAAAGGGAAGCAGAGTGCTCAGTCTGTTTTTTACTTGGAGTTTCCCCAGAAGAGCTGGACTTAAATATCATGTAGGCCACGATACTGTGAGATTAGTTTTGTTATAGATCACTCCAGGAGTGATAGATAGGAGTTAGGTAGCTAGTGAGCAGCCTGAGCTCCAACAAGGAGATTTAGTAAGGACTAGAGTCCGGGTATACCACCTAAGAATAGGGCCATAGTGCCAGACACTATGTCGCGGGAGTCTACAGGATTTTGGGTGGTCTACCGACATCACGAGACCACCCCAAACTCCCGCGACCCGAACCTACCTAAGTCCGTCTCGGTATGCCTTTGCCACACCTCCTATGTGATGTCAGTCATGTTAGAGGCGTGGCTTTAGTGATGTCACCTCACTCGGCCATGCCTCCTTCTTCCCACCCTGCCCGGAAGCCAGGTTCGGCAGGGTTGTCTGCCACTACAGTGACCTGAGAGATGGGGTGGCACTAACATGCTGATTGTGATTTTTGCTGTTTCTATTTCCTCTGGTTTGTGTGTATTTATGTGATATCTGTGCCATGCTATGTCACCTCTATTGTGCACTTGCAATGCTTTTATAATTGTTTTGTTAATAAGATACTGATTAAGTTCAGAACCACTGGCGCCAGTGGTCATATCCTGGTTAAGTGATAGTAGACATCCCCCAAGGATCCAATAGTGATTGAGCTATGTGACCACACCCACAAACTCCAAAGAGTGAAAATTCCAAATAGTGTATGCGGACAACAGCCGTCATTGGTCTGGTAGACTAAGTAAATGGCAGATCTCCACAAGAAATATAAAACAAAGATTTGGAGTGCACAGAGTAATTCTGTCTTAGTAGACCGGAGGTGCTCTTGGTAATGAATTTATATGGCAAAATAATAACAAAATGAAGAACCTCACTCAACCAAAAAATTACTTACTATAAACAATCCCTTATTGTGCAACACTGGGAATAACAAAAGTGCAATACTGTGGTATTAAAAACATACCAAACACATATGGATTACAATTGGTATAAATAATCTATTAGTAGGTATAGTATAACCCCTAATCTATGGAATTAATATCCCAGAGCCCCATATACTCCTCTGTCTGTGTCAACAGTCACTGTCACCAGTCACATGGGGTATCACAGGGTTGACATAGGGGAACATGTACGATATCCAATCGGAGTCACTAGGACAATTGCAGTTGAGGAAGCTGAACGTGTTTTCGCTGAGACAGCTTTCTCAGCAGAGTGTATGTGTGCTTTACCGGCAGCCATTTAAACCATGTGGCTGTCTCTTAGTAGTAAGCAACCTGACGTGGCTGCACCTAGCGGCATCTAGCACATCAAAGGCTGATTCGTACTAGGTAAGGGGCGGAGTTATCCATGCTAATGGTAGCCCAAGTGACTGTGTAAGGCCAAATCTAGCCATACAGTGAACAGTGCAGCTCTCAAAATGGCGGGCATAAAGGATAAACAGAAACACCCCCTGTCACCCACAATACACAATAACATAACAAATACATAATAACAAATCACATTAGGCACTCATAGTAGGAGGATATATACAAAAATATGTACATTAATGGTCCCTACGTGACCCTGACCCACATAGAGAATATAAATAATATGTAATTTGTATGGACAGCAAGTTTCTCTTTTATACAACCTAATCTAAGTGGTATAGTCCAATGGATATAGCGTTAGTTATGTGAGAGAGAGTCCTTAATGGCATGAATAAACAGCAGTCCCATATAGACACAAGCAGTACAGCAACATAGCGTATCCAAGTAAATATCAAATATAGTTATATGGTATCCAGGTAAGTATCCACACAGTTATAAGTACCAGGTAAGTATCCAACACAGTTATAAGGTATCCTGGTAAGTATCCAACACAGTTATAAAGTATCCAGGTAAGTATCCAACATAGTTATAAGGTATCCAGGTAAGTATCCAACATAGTTATAAGGTATCCAGGTAAGTATCCAACATAGTTATAGGGTATCCAGGTAAGTATCCAACAAAGTTATAGGTATCAGGTAAGTATCCAACACAGTTATAAGGTTATCCAGGGAAGTATCCAACATAGTTAGGTATCCAGGTAAGTATCCAACATAGTTATAAGTATCCAGGTAAGTATCACCATAGTAAAGTTCCTATAACATAGTTATAAGGTATCCAGGTAAGTATCCAACATAGTTATAAGGTATCCAGGTAAGTATCCAACACAGTTATAAGGTATCCAGGTAAGTATCCAACACAGTTATAAGGTATCCAGGTAAGTATCCAACACAGTTATAAGGTATCCAGGTAAGTATCCAACACAGTTATAAGGAGTATCCAGGTAAGTATCCAACACAGTTATAAGGTATCCAGGTAAGTATCCACACAGTTATAAGCGTATCCAGGTAAGTACCAACACAGTTATAAGGTATCCAGGTAAGTATCAACACAGTTATAAGGTAGCCAGGTAAGGTATCCAACACACAGTTATAGGTATCCAGGTAAGTATCCAACAACACAGATGTATAAAGGTATCCAGGTAAGTATCCAACACAGTTATAAGGTATCCAGGTAAGTATCCAACACAGTTATAAGGTATCCAGGTAGTATCCACATTTATAGTCAGGTAAGTATCCAACACAGTTTAAGGTATCCAGGTAAGTATCAACACAGTTATAAGGTATCCAGGTAAGTATCCAACATAGTTATAAGAGTATCCAGGTAAGTATCCAGTACACACAGTTATAAGGATCCTACAGGTATAAGTATCCAACACAGTTATAAGGTTATCCAGGTAAGTATCCAACACAGTTTATAAGGTATCAACACGGGTAAGTATCCAACACAGTTATAAGGTATCCATGTACAGTGTATCCAAACATGCAACACACAGTGCACGTGTAAGTATGTTGAACTATAATATCTAATATAAAATCATATACACTTCATATACTTATATTCTGTGTATAGTTATAATATTATTCACTATGATAGACTAAAATTGTGTCTTATTCACATATTTTATAAGCTTATATTTAGATATTAGATAAATAAGAAAACTCTTTCACTTTTAATGAGAGTTTTTGTGTGGTCCGGTAGTGCACCTCTCATTAAATTACTGTTATGGACGATTTTGGTCCAGCAACGGGCCTGGACACTTGCACCCGGGCCACCTACTATTATGCTGAGTCGATTTTTTTCAACTGTATGCCATACTGGAACTGGTGTCTTTGCTCTAGGCAGGGTTTGGGGCATGAGCACCGACCATTATATTATATAAGTGAGTTTACTCGTATATATAGTACTTACCGTTTTACAGAAAAGCATATGGTGTTTATGTGGGGTGTATGAGCACCTTTATACCTGTTACGAACCATTCGCTAACCCTACTCCACATGTGCGAGGGCCCACTCCTGATAAATAAGAGTCTTGTGCATAGAATTTAGATAAGGCTGACAATCTCTGGAGCAAATTAAATACCCCCATTTTACTATTGCCTTACATATACTTAACTGTACAATATAATGTACTTTACTATACTGTACTATACTATACTGTACTATATAATATACTTTACTATACACTATACTATATAAGTACTTTACTAGTACATGTACTATATACTATAACTGTACTATATAATGTACTTTACTATAAGTTACATATATACTATACTGTACTATATAATGTACTTTACTATACAGTACATATAATGGTACTTTACTATACATGTACTATAACTATACTGTACTATATATGTACTATACTTACTATACAGTACTATATCACTATTTACTGTACTATAATATTACTCGATACTGTACTATATACTGTACTTTACTATACTATATACATATACTATATAATGTACTTTACTATACTGTACTATTACTATACTGTACATATATACTATATACGTACTATATACTGTACTGTACTATTATATGACTGTTACATAGTACTATATAATGTACTTTACTATACTGTACTATATACTATACTGTACTATATAATGTACTTTACTATACTGTACTATATACTATACTGTACTATATAATGTACTTTACTATACAGTACTATATACTATACTGTACTATATAATGTACTTACTAACAGGACTTATAATGTACTTTACATACACTATATATTACTATATAAGTACTTACTATAGTACTAGTATACTATACTGTACATATACTATACTGTACTAATAACTGTACTTTACTATATGTACTATATACTATACTGTACTATATATGACTTTACTATACAGTAATAATTACTATACTGTACTATATAAGTCTTTACTATACAGTAGATTAATGTACTTTACTATAACTATACTATTACTATTAACTGACTTTACTATAATGTACAATACTATGACTGTGACTATATAACATTACTGTACTATTACAGTACTATATACTTACTGTACTATATAATGTACTTTACTATACTCTACTATATTTGTACTATATCTGTACTATTACTATACTGTTACTATATTAATTACTATACTATACTGTACTATTACATACTGTACATATAAGACTTTTACTATACATGTACTATATAATGTACTTACTATTATACTATATAACTGTACTATATAATGTACTTTATATACACTACGTACTATATATATACTGTACTTACTATATATGTACTTGTACTATAACACTATACTATAACTATATAATGTACTTACTATACGGCTACATATAATGTATTACTTACTGGACTATATACTATACTGTACGATATAATGTCTTTACTATACAGTACTAATACTATACGTACTATATACTATACTGTACTAATAATGTATACTTACACTAAATCTAATTAATGTACTTACTATACTGTACTATAACCTATAACTGTACTATTATATATGTACTTTACTATACTGTACTATATACTATGTATACTATACAGAAACTATATCCTATACTATTACTATAAGTATTTACTATAAGTTTATACCTTATATATACTGTACTTATATACAGTACGTATGTATACTATACTGTACTATATACTATACTGTACTATATTATACTATATGTACGTACAATCTATACTGTACATATACCTGTACTACTAAGTATTAATGTACTATACTCTCTATATATACTGTACTTTACTATACGATTACTGATACGTCTATCTATACTGTACTATTAATGTACGTTACTTATACGGTTACTATGATGTCCTCACTCATAAATACTATATAAAAAACCCCTAAAAACACCTTAAACACACAAACAACATTAGTGACGGGGGTTAACTCGGTGATGCTACTATATCTCACACATCTCATATTCCTGAACGTGTATTATCAACACATTCCATATTGTATATACAAAACATGGACTCATTGCCAACCTACCCACATACAATATGTCTGCAGTGTAGATATCCGTGGGATCCCAACTCTACTTATGTTCATCCGAACCTTATTTGCTCATCTTAGTAACAGTCACACAATCTGTTATACGGAGTATCTGACATTATCATATTCCGGGTGTGTCGAGGCTTAATATTTTTATCCACTTTCACTTCTATCTTATTTTAATCATCGGAACCTATAAGCCTCAAGCAGTACTTACTTAGTGTGGCTTGTGCCAGTATCAACACTATTACATTACATAGATACTTTTCCAGTAGTAGTTATTGGACCAGCACAACTCCCGTAACGCTACAATGACCCGTACAAGTTCCCACTCGCTTATTCAAGATTCTCCATTACAGACAATACATTCCCACACTTATCCGCTAGTTGTTGATAGGGTACTAGGCCTGTGTCGTGATAGGGTACTAAGCTATGTGTGTATAGGGTACTAGGCTGTGTGTCCGTGATAGGGTACTAGGCTCTGTGCGTGATAGGGTACTAGCTCTGTGCCGTGATGGGTACTAGGCTCTGTGCGTGATAGGTCTAGGCTCTGTGCGTGATAGGGTACTAGGCTCTGTGCATGATAGGGTACTAGGCTTGTGTGTGATGGGTACTAGCTATGTGCGTGATAGGGTACTAGGCTCTTGTCGATTAGGGTACTAGCTCGTGCGTAATGGGTACTAGGCTTGTGCGTGATAGGTACTAGGCTCTGTGCGTAATAGGGTACTAGGCTCTGTGCGTGAAGAGGTACTAGGCTCTGTGCGTGATAGGGTCACTAGCTCGATGTGCGTGATAGGGTACTAGGCTCTGTGCGTGATAGGGTACTAGGCTCTGTGCGTGATAGGGAACTAGGCTCTGTGCGTGATAGGGTACTAGGCTCTGTGCGTGATAGGTACTAGGCTCTGTGCGTGATAGGGTACTAGGCTCTGTGCGTGATGGGTAAAGCTATTGCATGATTCTGTGCTGATAGGGTACTAGGCCTGTCGATAGGGTACTAGGCTCGTGCGGATAGGATACTAGCTTGTGCGTGATAGGTTACGAAGCTATGTGCGTGATAGGGTACTAAGCTATGTGCGTGATAGGGTACAAGCTATGTGCGTGATAGGGTACAAGCTATGTGCGTGATAGGTACAAGCTATGGTGCGGTATAGGGTAACAAGCTATGTGCGTAATAGGGTACTAGCTCTGTGCGTGATAGGGTACTAGGCTCTGTGCGTGATAGGGTACTAAGCTATGTGCTTGATAGGTTAAGTATGTGCGTGATAGGGTACTAGCTATGTGCGTGATGGGTACAAGCTATGTGCTGATAGGTACAAGCTATGTGCGTATGGGGTACAAGCTATGTGCGTGATAGGGTACAAGCTATGTGCGTGATAGGGTACAAGCTATGTGCGTGATAGGGTACAAGCTATGTGCGTGATAGGGTACTAGGCTCTGTGCGTGATAGGGTACTAAGCTATGTGCGTGATAGAGTACTAGGCTCTGTGCGTGATAGGGTACTAGGCTCTGTTCGATAGGGTAAACAATCTAGTGCGTGATAGGGTACAAGCTATGTGCTGATAGGGTACAGCTTTGCATGATAGGGTACAAGCTATGTGCATGATAGGGTACAAGCTATGTGCATGATAGGGTACTAGGCTCTGTGCGTGATAGGGTACTAAGCTCTGTGCGTGATAGGGTACTAGGCTATGCGCGTGATAGGGTGCAAGCTAGTGCGTGATAGGGTACTAGGCTTGTGCGTGATAGGGTACTAATCTATGTGCGTGATAGGGTACTAAGCTATGTGCATGATAGGGTACTAAGCTATGTGCGTGATAGGGTACTAGGCTCTGTGCGTGATAGGGTACTAAGCTATGTGCGTGATAGGGTACTAGGCTATGTGCGTGATAGGGTACTAGGCTCTGTGCGTGATGGGGTACTAAGCTATGTGCGTGATAGGGTACTAAGCTATGTGCGTGATAGGGTACTAAGCTATGTGCGTGATAGGGTACTAGGCTCTGTGCGTGATAGGGTACAAGCTATGTGCGTGATAGGGTACTAAGATATGTGCGTGATAGGGTACTAAGCTATGTGCGTGATAGGGTACTAAGCTATGTGCGTGATAGGGTACTAATATGTGCGTGATAGGGTACTAGGCTATGTGCGTGATAGGGTACTAGGCTCTGTGCGTGATAGGGTACTAAGCTATGTGCGTGATAAGGTACTAAGCTATGTGCGTGATAGGGTACTAGCTTGTTGCGTGATAGGGTACTAGGCTCTGTGCGTGATAGGGTACAAGCTATGTGCGTGATAGGGTACTAAGCTATGTGCGTGATAGGGTACTAGGCTCTGTGCGTGATAGGGTACAAGCTATGTGCATGATAGGGTACTAGGCTCTGTGCGTGATAGGGTACTAAGCTATGTGCGTGATAGGGTACTAGGCTCTGTGCGTGATAGGGTATAAGCTATGCGCGTGATAGGGTACTAAGCTATGCGCGTGATAGGGTACTAAGCTATGTGCGTGATAGGGTACTAAGCTATGTGCGTGATAGGGTACTAAGCTATGTGCGTGATAGGGTACTAAGCTATGTGCGTGATAGGGTACAAGCTATGTGCGTGATAGGGTACAGATGTGCGTGATAGGGTACAAGCTATGTGCGTGATAGGGTACAAGCTATGTGCGTGACAGGGTACTAAGCTATGTGCATGATAGGGTACTAGGTTCTGTGCGTGATAGGGTACTAAGCTATGTGTGTGATAGGGTACTAGGCTCTGTGCGTGGTAGGGTACAAGCTATGTGCGTGATAGGGTACTAGGCTATGTGCGTGATTGGGTACTAGGCTATGTGCGTGATAGGGTACTAAGCTATGTGTGTATGGTAACAGCTATGGGCGTGATAGGTACTAAGCTATTTGCGTGATAGGGTATTAGGCTCTGTGCGTGATAGGGTACTAAGCTATGTGTGTGATAAGGTACTAGGCTCTGTGCATGATAAAGTACTAAGATATGTGTGTGATAGGGTACTAATCTATGTGTGTGATAGGGTATTAGGCTCTGTGCATGATAGGGTACAAGCTATGTGCATGATAGGGTACTAGGCTATGTGCATGATAGGGTACTAGATTGTTCATCAATAGAATTTTTGAGAACACGCGGACATCCCTTAAAGGACAATTATACCACCTTTCCCCAACCATAGCTGCATAGTACGCAGGGTGAGGACCTAAATCACCAGTCCTCACCCTGGTTACTTTTCCTAACTCCTGCAATACTTCTTCTTCACGATTGGCTCCTCTCCTCCTCTCTTGCACTATCAGTGACAGATCATGATGCAGCCAATGGGAAGAACACTCTGCAAGGAGGCATGTCTTCCCATTGGCTGCACTGTAATCTGTTACTGACAGTAAAGAAGAAGAGAGATCAAACGGAGCCGACAGAGACTTAGGAAAAGTACCTAGAGTGAGGACTCTGATAGTGGAAGAGAGGAGGAGAGGAGCCAATCGCTGAAGGAGAATAAGTATTGCAGGAGTTAGGGAAAGTAACCAGGGTGAGGATTTAGCGATTTAGGTCCTCACACTGGTTACTATGTAGATATGGAGGAAGAGGAGCGAAGGGAGGTGAGTATAATTGTCCTTACGACTGGAAGAAAGGAAGTTTAGGCTTCAAGTTCAGAAAGTGTTTATCACTGTGAGAACGGTAAAGCTATGGAACTGTCTTCCAGTGGACATGGTGATGGCAGGTTCATTGGATAGTTTCAAAAAAAGCTGGATAAGTTTCTAAAAATAAAGAATGTTGCATGTTACTATACTGTATTATATATGTAAGGAACTGATAAACTAGTTACCCTTTAGTCATTTAGTTCTGGCATTTCAGGATTTGGTCAATAGAGGTCACTGTGTAAAAGTATAAAAAGGGAAGCAGACGTGCTCAGTCTGTTTTTTACTTGGAGTTTCCCCAGAAGAGCCTGGGACTTAAATATCATGTAGGCCACGATACTGTGAGATTAGATTTTGTTATAGATCACTCCAGGAGTGATAGATAGGAGTTAGGTAGCTAGTGAGCAGCCTGAGCTCCAACAAGGAGATTTAGTAAGGACTAGAGTCCTGGGTATACCACCTAAGAATAGGGCCATAGTGCCAGACACTATGTCGCGGGAGTCTACAGGATTTTGGGGTGGTCTACCGCACATCCACGAGACCACCCCAAACTCCCGCGACCCGAACCTACCTAAGTCCGTCTCCGGTATGCCTTTGCCACACCTCCTATGTGATGTCATGTCATGTTAGAGGCGTGGCTTTAGTGATGTCACCTCACTCGGCCATGCCTCCTTCTTCCCACCCTGCCCGGAAGCCAGGTTCGGCAGGGTTGTCTGCCACTACAGTGACCTGAGAGATGGGGTGGCACTAACATGCTGATTGTGATTTTTGCTGTTTCTATTTCCTCTGGTTTGTGAGTATTTATGTGATATCTGTGCCATGCTATGTCACCTCTATTGTGCTACTTGCAATGCTTTATTAATATTGTTCTGTTAATAAGATACTGATTAAGTTCAAGAACCACTGGCGCCAGTGGTCATATCCTGTTAAGTGATAGTAGACATCCCCCCAAGGATCCAATAGTGATTGAGCTAATGTGACACACCCACAAACTCCAAAGAGTAAAATCCAAAAGTGTATGCGACAACAGCCGTCATTGGTCTGTAGACTAAGTAAATGGCAGATCTCCACAAGAAATATAAACAAAGATTTGGAGTGCACAGAGTATATTCTGTCTTAGTAGACCGGAGGTGCTCTTGGTAATGAATTTATATGGCAAAATAATAACAAATGAAGAACCTCACTCAACCAAAAAATTACTTACTATAAACAATCCCTTTATTGTGCAACACTGGGAATAACAAAAGTCAATACTGTGGTATTAAAAACATACCAAACACATATGGATTACAATTGGTATAAATAAATCTATTAGTAGGTATAGTATAACCCCTAATCTATGGAATTAATATCCCAGAGCCCCATATACTCCTCTGTCTGTTAGTCAACAGTCACTGTCACCAGTCACCATGGGGTATCACAGGTTTGACATAGGGGGAACATGTACGATATCCAATCGGAGTCACATAGAGACAATTGCAGTTGAGGACGCTGAACGTGTTTCGCTGAAGCAGCTTTCTCAGCAGAGTGTATGTGTGCTTTACCGGCAGCCATTTAAACCATGTGGCTGTCTCTTAGTAGTAAGCAACCTGACGTGGCTGCACCTAGCGGCATCTAGCACATCAAAGGCTGATTCGTACTAGGTAAGGGCGGAGTTATCCATGCTAATGGTCCCAAGTGACTGTGTAGGCAAATCTAGCCATACAGTGAACAGTGCAGCTCTCAAAATGGGCGGGCATAAGGATAAACAGAAACACCCCCTGTCACCACACATACACAATAACATAACAAATACATAATAACAAATCACATTATGGCACTCATAAGGGGATATATACAAAAATATTGTACATTATGGTCCCACGTGACCCTGACCCACATAGAGAATATAAATAATATGTAATTTGTATGGACAAGCAAGTTTCTCTTTTATACAACCTAATCTAAGTGGTATAGTCCATGGATATAGCGTTAGTTATGTGAAGAGAGTCCTTAATGGCATGAATAAACAGCAGTCCCATATAGACACAAGCGTACAGCAACATAGCGTATCCAAGTAAATATCAAATATAGTTATATGGTATCCAGGTAAGTATCCAACACAGTTATAAGGTTCAGTAATATCCAAGTTATAAGGTATCCGGTAAGTATCCACCACGTTATAATATCCAGGTAAGTATCCAACATAGTTAAGGTATCCAGTAAGTATCCAACATAGTTATAAGGTATCCAGGTAAGTACCAACATAGTTATAAGTATCCAGGTAAGTATCCACATGTATAGTGTATCCAGGTAAGTATCCAACACAGTTATAAGGTATCCAGGTAAGTATCCAACACAGTTATAAGGTATCCAGGTAAGTATCCAACATAGTTATAAGGTATCCAGGTAAGTATCCAACATAGTTATAAGGTATCCAGGTAAGTATCCAACATAGTTATAAGGTATCCAGGTAAGTATCCAACATAGTTATAAGGTATCCAGGTAAGTATCCAACACAGTTATAAGGTATCCAGGTAAGTATCCAACACAGTTATAAGGTATCCAGTAAGTATCCAACACAGTTTATAAGGTATCCAGGTAAGTATCCACACAGTTATAAGGTATCCAGGTAAGTATCCAACACAGTTATAAGTATCCGGTAATATCCAACAGTTATAAGGTATCCTGGTAAGTATCCAACACAGTTATAAGGTATCCAGGTAAGTATCCAACATATTTAAGGTATCCAGGTAAGTATCCAACACAGTTATAAGGTATCAGGTAAGTACCAACACAGTTATAAGGTATCCAGGTAAGTATCCACACAGTTTATAAGGTATCAGGTAAGTATCCACACAGTTATAAGGTATCCGGTAAGTATCCAACACAGTTATAAAGTATCCATGGTAAGTACCAACAAGTTATAAGGTATCCAGGTAAGTATCCACCATAGTTATAAGGTTCCGGTAGTATCCAACTAGTTATAGGGTTCCGGTAAGTATCCAACACAGTTATAAGGTATCCAGGTAGTATCAACAGTTATGGTATCCAGGTAAGTATCCAACATAGTTATAAGGTATCCAGGTAAGTTCCAACATAGTTATAAGGTATCCAGGTAAGTATCCCAACATAGTTATAAGTAATCCAGGTAAGTATCCAACACGTTATAAGGTTATCAGGAAAGTAATCCAACACAGTTTAAGGTATCCAGTAAGTATCCAACCGTTATAAGTATCCAGGTAAAGTATCCACACAGTTATAAGGTATCCAGGTGTAAGTATCCAACACAGTTTATAGGTATCCAGGTAAGTATCCAACACATTTATAGGTATCCAGGTAAGTATCCAACACAGTTATAAGGTATCCAGGTAAGTATCCAACACAGTTATAAGGTATCCAGTAAGTATCCAACACAGTTATAAGGTATCCAGGTAAGTATCCAACACATTTATAAGGTATCCAGGTAAGTATCCAACACAGTTATAAGGTATCCAGTTAGTATCCAACACTTTATAAAGGTATCCAGGTAAGTATCCAACACAGTTTATAGGTATCCAGGTAAGTATCCAACACAGTTATAAGGTATCCAGTAAGTATCCAACACAGTTATAAGGTATCCAGTAAGTTATCCAACACAGTTATAAGGATCCAGTAAGTATCCACACATTTATAAGGTATCAGTAAGTTCCAACACAGTATAAGGTATCCAGGTAAGTCCAACACAGTTTAAAGGTATCCAGGTAGTATCCAACACAGTTATAGTACAGGTAAGTATCCAACACAGTTATAAGGATCCTGTAGTTCCAAATGCAAACAAGTGCACGTGAAGATATGTGAACTATAATATCTAAATATAATCATATACACTTCATATACTATATTCTGTGTATTAGTTATAATATTTTCACTATATAGACTAACATTGTGTCTTATTCACATATTTTATAAGCTTATATTTAGATATTAGATAAATAAAGACTCTTTCACTTTTAATGAGAGTTTTTGTGTGGCCGGTGTGCACCTCTCATATAATTACTGTTATGGACGATTTGGTCCGCAACGGGCCGGGGACTACTGGCACCCGGGCCACCTACTATCTATCTGAGTCGGATTTTTTTTCAACTGTAGTGCCATATACTGGAACTGGTGTCTTTGCTCTAGTGCAGGGTTTGGGGCATGAGCACCTGACCATTATATTATATAAGTGAGTTTACTCGTATAATAGTACTTACCGTTTTACAGAAAAGCATATGGTGTTTTGTGGGTGTATGAGCACCTTTATACCTGTTACGAACCATTCAGCTACACCCTACCTCCACATGTGCGAGGGCCCACTCCTGATAAATAAGAGTCTGTGCATAGAATTTAGATAAGGCTGACAATCTCTGGAGCAAATTAAATACCCCCATTTTACTATTGCCTTAATTACTCTACTGTTACAATATAATGTACTTTACTATACTGTCTATACTATACTGTACTATAATGTACTTTACTATACACTATACTATATAATGTACTTGTACTATACTGTAACTAAATACTACATACTGTACTATTAATGTACTTTACTATACAGTAACTATATACTATAACTGTACTATATAATGTACTTTACATAACAGTACTAGATAATGTACTTTACTATACTGGTACTATATACTATACTGTACTATATAATGTACTTTACATACAGTACTATTACTAACTGTACTAATATGACTTTACTATCTGTACTATAATAAGTACTTTATAAACTATACTATACTAGATAATGTACTTTACTATACTGTACTATATACTATACTGTACTATATACTATACTGTACTATATAATGTACTTTACTATACACTGTACATATACTATATAATGTACTTTACTATACTGTACTATATACTATACTGTACTATATAATGTACTTTACTATACTGTACTATATACTATACTGTACTATATAATGTACTTTACTATACAGTACTATATACTATACTGTACTATATAATGTACTTTACTATACAGTACTATATAATGTACTTTACTATACACTATACTATACTATATAATGTACTTTTTACTATACTGTACTATATACTATACTGTACTATATACTATACTGTACTATATAATGTACTTTACTATACTGTACTATATACTATAGCTGTACTATATATTACTTTACTATACAACGTAGTACTATACTGTACTATATAATGTACTTTACTATACGAGTACTATATAATGTACTTTACTATACACTATACTATAAACTATATCACTTACTCTTTACTATACTGTACTATATACTATACTGTACTATATAAGTACTTTCTATACAGTACTATATACTATAACTGATACTATCTAATAGTACTTTACTATACTGTACTATATACTATCCTGTACTAATACTATACTGTATCTATATATGTACTTTACTACTACTGTACTATATACTTACTGTACTATATAATGTACTTTACTATAACTGTACTATATATAGTCTTTACTATACTGTACTATATACTATATATAACTATATAATGTACTTTACTATAAAACATGTACTATAATCTATATACTGTACTATATAATGTACTTTACTATACACTTACTAATATTAATGTACTTTACTATACTGTACTATATAATGTACTTTACATATGTACTATATCTATACTGTAATACTAATGTACTTTACTATACAGTACTATATACTACTAGTACTTATAACTATACTGTACTATTAATGTACTATACTCTACACTATACTATACTATATAATGTACTTTACATATACTGTACTATATACTATACTGTACTATATAAGCGTACTTTACTATACTGTACTATATAATGTACTTTACTATACTGAACTATATACTATACTGTAACTAACTATACTACTATAAATTACTTTACTATACAGTACTATATACTATACTGTACTATCACTATACTGTACTTTACTATAACTGTACTATATACTATACTGTACCTATACTATACTGTACTATATAATGTACTGTACTATACTGTACTATATACTATACTTGTACAGATAAATGTACTTTACTATACTGTACTATATACTATTATACTGTACTATATACTATACTGTACTATACTCACTTGTACTATATATAATGTTACTTTACTATATACTTGTACTATATACTAATACTGTACTATATATACAGTACTATACTGTAAGTACTATATACTATACTGTACTACTATACTGTACCATATACGATATTTACTATATAAGTACTTTACTAATCATTACTATATACTATCTGTACTATACCTACTGTACTATTAATGTACTTACTATACTGTACTATAACTTACTGACTATATATGTACTTTACTATACTGTACTATATACATACTGTACTATATCTAACTGTACTATATACTTTACTTTACTATACGTACATACTTATATCATTACTTTACTATACTGTACTATATAATGTACTTTACTATACAGTACTATATACTATACTGTACTTATAATGAACTTTATATAACGATATCCCCTTTTATTGCCTTACATATCCTATACTTACATATAATGTACTTTACTAACTGACTTATACTATATACTGACTATACTATACTGTACTATATACTGTACTTTACTATACACTATACTATACTATAATGTACTTTACTATACTGTCTATTATATACTGTACTATATAATGTACTTTACTATACACTCATACTATTACTATATAATGTTACTTTACTATACTGTCATATAATACTATTACTGTTACTCTTATGGTACTTCTTACTATTTCCCCATTTTGACTACTTGCCTTACATATACTAACTGTCACATATGTACTTTACTATACTGTACTATATACTATACTGTACTATACTATACTGTACTATATAATGTACTTTACTATAGACACTATACTATACTATATAATGTACTTTACTATACTGTACTATATACTATACTGTACTAATATTAATGTACTTTACTATACACTATACTATACTATATAATGTACTTTACTATACACTATATCCCCATTTTACTATTGCCTTACATATACTATAACTGTATAATTATTACTTTACTATACTGTACTATATCTATACTGTTATACTATACTATACTGTACTATATAATGTACTTTACTAACACTATACTATACTATTAAATGTACATTTACTATACTGTACTATACTACTACGTATCTATAATGTACTTTTCTATACACTATACTATACTATATAATGTACTTTACTATACTGTACTATCTGACTATACTCGTACTATATAACTTGTACTTTCTATACTGTACTATATACTATGCTGTACTATTAATGTACTTTACTTACTGTACTATATACGCTATACTGTCTATATATTGTACTTTACTATACAGTACTATATACTATACTGTGCTATATACTTACTGTACTATATAATGTACTTTACTATACACTATACATATCTATATAATGTACTTTACTATACTGTACTGATATACTATCCTGTACTGATATAATGTACTTTACTATACTGTATATACTATACTGTACTATATAATGTCTTTACTATACATACTATATACTATACTGTACTATATACTATACTGTACTTATAATGTATTTACTATACACTTACATCTATATAATGTACTTTACTATATCTATATATCCTATATACTATATACTGTACTTATACTATACTTACTATATAATACTTTACTATACTGTACTATATATATACTTTACTTTAATGTCTTATATACAGCTTACTATAACTATACTGGTACTATATAAAAGTACTTTACATCTATACTGTACTATAAATGTACTATACTGTTACTATATACTATACTGTACTATATACTATAGTACTTTACTATACACTATACACTATACTATATACTGTACTATATACCTATCACTGTACTATATAATGTACTTTACTATACTGACTATATACTAACTGTACTATATACTAGTACTTACTATAACTATACTCTACTAATATAATTGTACTATACTAACTGTACTTACTACTATACTGTACTATATAATGTACTTTACTATAACTGTCACTATATACTATACTGTACTATAAGGTCCTTTATACATACTATATACTATACTGTACTATACTATACTGTACTATATAAATGTAACGTTACTAATACATACTATATACTATACTGTACTATATACTAATACTGTACTTTACTGATACTGTACTAACTAACTTATATACTAGCTACTGTACTATATAATGTACTTTAACTATACTGTACTATATACTATACTGTACTATATAATGTACTTTACTATCTGTACTATACTAGACTATACTGTACTATACTATACGTACCATATCTATACTGTAACTATATAATGTAACTTTACTATACTGTACTATATACTATACGTACTATATCTTAATGTATAATATATGTACTTTACTATACTGTACTATATACTATACTGTCTATACTCTACTGTACTAGATTACTATACTGTCTATATAATGTACTTTTAACTATACTTTACATACTATATAATGTACTTTAACTATACTGTACATATATGTACTTACTCTAAGTGTACTATATACATACTGTACTATATAATGTCCTTCTATACTTACTACTATTATATATGTACTTTACTATACGTACTATATAAGTATTACTATAACTATATACTATACTTACTATACTATAGTACTATATAATGTACTTCTACATATATCTATGTACTATATACATCTGTACTATATACTAATCTGTACTATATATGTACTTACTATAGTACTTATACTATACTGTACTATTAGAGCAAAAGACAGTGCACACGTGAATAGTTTATTAACACCAAACATCAGCAACACACAACGTTTCCAGGTACAACCCCTTCATCAGGTGAAGGGGGTTGTTGCCCTCGAACTTGTTCGTTGCTTGTTTGGCTTTAATAAACTATTCACCGTTTGGAGTGCAAGTCTACCGTGATCTTTCTAGCTATTTCATTCCCTTTGAAGTAGGGTTTTTGACTGTTTGCACCCGCCTGGGGTTAGTGTCAATGGACTTGTTCTAACTATTATATGTATTTACTATACTGTACTATATACTATACTTTTATAATTACTTTACTATACTGTACTATATACATATAAAATGTTATTACTATACGTACTATATACTATACTGTACTATATACTGTACACTTACGATACTGTAACATATACTATACTGTACTATACTATACTGTACCATATCCTATATATACTATATAATTACTTTACTATACATTGCTATATCTATACTGTACTATACTTCGTACTATAATAATTCTACTATACTGTACTATATACTATACTGTACTATATAATGTACTTTACTATACTGTACTATAACTATCTGTACTATATACTATACTGTACTATATAATGTACTTTACTATACTGTACTATACTATATAATGTACTTTACTATACTGTACTATATACATGTACTTTACTATACAGTACTATATACTATACTGTACTATATAATGTACTTTACTATACACTATATCCCCATTTTACTATTGCCTTACATATACTATACTGTACAATATAATGTACTTTACTATACTGTACATATATACTATACTGTACTATACTATACTGTACTATATAATGTACTTTACTATACACTATACTATACTATATAATGTACTTTACTATACTGTACTATATACTATAATCTGTCTATATAATTTACTTACTATACCTATACTATACTATATAAGTACTTTACTATACTGTACTATAAACTATACTGTACTAGATCATGTAACTTTACTATACACTAATCCCCATTTTACTATGCCTTACTATCTATACTGTACAAAATGATAAGTACTTATACTTAACTATATACGAATACTGTACTATACTATCTGTACTATAATAATGTACTTTACTATTACACTATACTATACTATATAATGTACTTACTATACTGACTATATACTATACTGTAGCTATATAAGTACTTTACTATATACTATACTGTACTATATAATGTAATTTACTATACACTATATCCCCATTTTACTATTGCCTTACATATACTATACTGTACAATATAATGTACTTTACTATACTGTACTATATACTCTACTGTACTATATATACTGTACATATAATGTACTTTACTATACACTATACTATCTATATTGTATTACCTATACTGTACTATATACTATACTGTACTATATAATGTACTTTAACTATACACTATACTATACTATATAATGTACTTTACTATACTGTACTATATACTATACTGTACTATATAATGTACTTACTATACTGTACTATATACTATACTGTACTATATAATGTACTTTACTATACTGTACTATATACTTATCTGTACATTATAGTGTACTTTACTATACAGTACTATATACATATACTGTACTATACTATACTGTACTATATAATTTAACTTTACTATACCACTATACGAATATATAAATGTACTTTACTATACTGTACTATACTATACTGTACTATATAATGTACTTTACTATACTGTACTATATACTATACTGTACTATATAATGTACTTTACTATACAGTACTATATACTATACTGTACTATATACTACTACTGTCTATATAATGTAACTTTACTATACACTATACTATACTATATAATGTACTTTACTATACTGTACTATACTATACTGTACTATATAATGTACTTTACTATACTGTACTATACACATACTGTACTATATAATGTACTTTACTATACGTACTATTACTATACTGTACTATTAATGTACTTTACTATACTGTACTATATTACTATACTGTACTTATACTAACTGTACTATATGAATGACTTTACATACACATACTATACCTATATAATGACTTTACTATACTGTCATCTATATAATGTACTTACTATACTGTACTATATACTATAACTGTACTAATATAATGTACTTTACTATACACTATCCTATACTATATAATGTACTTTACTATCTGACTATATACTATACTGTACTATATAATTACTTTCTATACGGTACTATATATACTGTACTATATACTGTACTTACTATACGTACAGAACTATACTTATACTGTATATACATACTGTACTATATAATGGTACTTTACTATACATTATATATACTAACTGTACTATATACTATACCTGTACTTTACTATAATCCTGTACTATATACTATACTGTACTATACTATACTGTAACTATATAATGTACTTTACTATACTGTACTATATACTATACTGTACTATATAATGTACATTACTATACTGTACTATATACTATACTGTACTATACTATACTGTACCATATACTATATTATACTATATAATGTACTTTACTATACATTACTATATACTATACTGTACTATATACTGTACTGTACTATATAATGTACTTTACTATACTGTACTATATACTATACTGTACTATACTCTACTGTACTATATACTATACTGTACTATATAATGTACTTTACTATACTTTACTATACTATATAATTACTTTACTATACTGTACTATATAATGTACTTTACTCTAATGTACTATATACTATACTGTACTATATAATGTACTTTACTATACTTTACTATACTATATAATGTACTTTACTATACTGTACTATATAATGTACTTTACTATACAGTACTATATACTATACTGTACTATATACGTACTGTACTATATAATGTACTTTACTATACTGTACTAATACTAATCTGTACTATATACATATCTTACTATATACTATACTGTACTATATAATAATACTTTACTATACAGTACTAATATACTATACGTACTATATAATGTAGCTAGAAAGTATCACGGTAGACTTGCACTCCAAACGGTGAATAGTTTATTTAACAGCCAACTCACAAATCAAACACGTTCCATGGTAACAACCCCTTCATCAGGTGAAGGGGGGTTGTTTGCCTCGAAACGTGTTCGATTTGCTGATGTTTGGCGTTAAATAAACTATTCACCGTTGGAGGCAAGTCTACCGTGATTACTTTCAGCTATTTCATTCCCTTTGAAGTAGGGGATTTTGACTGTTTGCACCCAACCTGGGGTTAGTGTTGCACTATGGGACTTTGGTTCTTAAGCTATATAATGTACTTTTACTACTATATATACTAGGTACTACTATACGTACGATATGCTATATAATGTATGTTACTATCTGTACTATATCTATGACTTACTATATATGTACTTACTATACTAATATATACTGGTATCCTTTACATATTATTTATCTAAGTACTTAATATAACTATATCTATCCTGTACTAAATATTACTACTAAAGTACTTTACTATACTGTACTATACTACTGTAATGTTATGCTTGTAAAACTGACTATTATATAGTAACTATATACTATCAGTACGACCTGTACTTACTATATACACTATCGATATATGCTTTATACGACTATCTATAGTACTTAAAGTACTTTATATCATATACCCTGTACTACCTTATACTATTGATAATGTACTTCTGCTACGTACTATATACTAGTACTGTATTAATACTATGAACTTTGTAGTCTTAAGACGTACTACTAACTACTGTACTATAAGTCTTACTAAAATAACTATACTCAAGTACTTTATACGTACATAAGACGTAACACTTCTAACCTATACCCATTACGCTCTATAATACTACTATATGTTCTACTTCTGTACTATATATCGTAATACTAGTACTATATAATGTACTTTAACATATACATCTAATAGTACTTTATATATTACTATAACTATACTTACGATATAATACTGTACTATACACTATAATCTATGTTTTTACTATATCCCAACTATTGGATAATGTACTTACATATAGACTGTACTATATGACTAACTATACGTACTTATACGTAGGACTATAAGTACTTACTAAACCTATACGATACTATATAACTAATATACTATATATTACTATACTGGATAGTTAATGTACTTTACTATACCTGACTAACTATATACTTACTTTACTGTACTATATCTTACTGTACTATATAATTAGTACTTTAACTATACTGTACTATATAATCTATACTGTACTATATACTTACTGACTAATAGTACTTTACTATACAATTACTTTACGTCTATATCTCTGTACGTACTAATATTACTATAACTATACTAGTAACTATATGACTATACGTACTATATATACTATAATACTATACAACATAGGTTTTTCTTGGGAGAGCAAGTTTTTTTTAGATTTATTCATTCTCTCTAACTGTGGGAAGAGGGCCTTTGCTTCCAATCTTTTAATATTTTAGGCATGACACTTCTTTCTCTGATTATAAACAGGTAACCAAGACCCTAGTGTTTTTATATGAAAGTGCACAGAATAGTATGTACTGTAAATGGGGCCTTGTGTTAGCATTGATCACTTTTCTTTGCAAACGAAGAAATGTGTCTAGGGCCTGAATACCATGCAATATATTTAGTAGAAAATACACTTAGTTACTTGATTCTCTGGTTATTTAAAACTTTTTCTGTTTCCTTATTGGATCTGCAATATTAATGAATAGTTCATGAGTTCGGCTCCTGTCAAATTAAGGAAGAACGGGTAAGGCATACTCCTTTACCTCCAATTCTTTAATTTAGCATTAAGGAATATTCATTGAGTATCGGCTCCTTTTAAAATTAATTGGAAGAACGGGAGGTAAAGGCATAGCGTTCCTTTACCTCCATTCTTCAATTTATGCATTAAAGGAAAGTTTCACTTTTCTCGGCTGGACAATTCCTTTAAGTTTTCTAATCCCAAAATTCTATCTGTAAAGCTTTTACTATCATATAACAGTTGCAGGATATTTGCAATAAGGAATACCGTATATACCGAGTATAAACCGCCAGAGTATAACCGAGGTAAACCATTTCTACCCTTAAAAAACAGAAAATTATTGACTCGGTATAAACCGAGGGGAGAACATATGAACATAACCAACCTTATTATACAAAATAGAAAATCAAATTATTAAACAGAGGTCGAGTAAAAGTTATTTATTTTAACATAAAAACAACTTTGTTCAGTACAATAACTTTAAAAGTTTAAAAATAATTTAAAATCCTTCAAAATCAAATCCGTATTCCTCGCATCGGCTTCTCCAAATAGTGCCCTCAAATTGAGCTGGTGTGAAGGTCACCCTGCTAAGACATTATCCTCACCATAATCAACCTCTCCTCATTTTCATCACGCTTTCTGTGCTGAACAAAATATCGTCTTTCGCTCCATCCATGGCATTACTTATACCGCATTTCTGAAAAGCACTTTTGATGATGTCTTCTGGAATTTCCTCCCATGCACTCGTACCCACTTTGCTACTAAGTCTATTCAGGCGTCAAAGATTTTCCACCTTTTGTCAATTTGGCTTGACCAGATGACATCCATTCGTGCCACATTTTTCGGCACACGGTCTTTAAAAGTTTTGTTTATAGACCATCCCGAGCTGTAAAAACAGATGTTAGCCGACCTGGAATAACACCAAAGTGGTTTTGAAATGACTTAGCCTTGTTTTTGCATCTTCACATTTAATGGTCTCTAAACATATCCCAAACTAGCAGTGAGGGTTTTTTTTTTTTAAAAAGCTACTCCTGGGTCGTCCATTCTTTCCATATCTCTTCTAAGCCTATTTGTTTTGTGTCCTGGTGTTCATAATGAACCATCCCAGCAGGGCCTTTGAGAAAAAAAGGGAGGGAAAAAAAGGAAAAAAAAAGGGGGGAGAGAAAAAAAAAGGGGAGAAGGAAAAAACGATGTGGGGGGACAAAATACAGAATGCAGTCGTGGGTGGGACCATAATGGAGTCGGGCGTGGCAGCTGCTGGTCCTTTGTGTGCCGAATCTGCTTCCTTTTAAATATAATAACATGCCTGCTTGACTCATGGCCAAACATGCTAGAACCCGGTGATGATTTTTTCATTCCGGTTGTTCTAAGAAACAATAGTTTTTTCTCCCCAGGATTCCACGTCCTGTGCTTGGAATATCAAAAGTCATTGCTGTCTCATCCTATTCCCTACTTCCGAGGTCCATAATTATAAAGCTTTCTTTTGGGGGAGGGGGGGGGGGGGTTTTATACTGAATTGAGGGAATGACATCACCTTTTCTTCAAGATTCTGTGGCCGCTTTTTGGTGATATCTTTCGTTATCTGCGCAGTAAATCCAAACCGATTCAGAATCGTGTACACATCACATCGATCACGAAAGTTTTCTCAATACCCATGTTTTATATTGCCGTCCTTTAGCCATTTGAAGGGCACTAATCGGATTCCCATGCGTGTTACACAGTATCCATTTTGACGACATTCCACAACCCATTTATGCAAGTCAGTCTCTAGAGCCCCATATTGGTTGTTAAACCACGACCGTCCTTTTTTGACTTCGGCATCTTTTTCCAATTCCTGACTTCATTTTTCGCCAAACTAAACCTTGTCTTTCATCAACGCCAAATGCCCGGCCTGCAATTGAATTAGTGCTTTCCCCCTCTGCTCTTGACCAACTCTAGTTTAAGCCAGCGTCTATGATCGCGCATTTTTTTTACACGACCAACCCTTTCTAACAGATTCAAAAAAACACAGAAGAACCAGAAGAAAATTTCCCGGGGAGGAATGTCAGGCCAACCACATAAAAATTTACAAACAGGCACTGATTACTGCTTTTATATCAAAGGTATTCTGCTTTCCCTGATTCAGATTGTTCTGAGGCTTTTAGTTGCCCTTTAAATTGACTTTTATAATACCAAAACACTACAGTATACCATAATCACACTAACAACCACAAAACCCAAAAAAAACAAACCAAACCAAAAAAAACAGAAAGAACCATAAAAAAAAAAAAAAAACACAAAAAACACAAAAAAACAAAAAAAAAACAAAAAAAAATCATACAAATTCGTCATAGATCTATTTCCCCAATCCCATTACGTAGACAATAATAATAATCTTTACCGTACCATTGCACTTTCCGATGTTATAGTAACCTACAACTCCCTGCATGCTTTGGTTGCTGGGAGTTCTAGTTTTCTAACAGCTGGAGAAGTGCTAAATACTTTAAATAAAATTACTGTACCGGAGCTGTAAATCATTCATTCAAGACCCAGCCACCCCCCCCCCACCCCACCCCCAGCCCACTCCCTCCCAAACCACCCCATCCAATCCAAACCATCATGCCCCTTACTACAAAATTGCACATTGAGGACTTACTGCTGGTTAGGGGTCTTGACTGGTTCTCCAGTCCGCTAGCTGAAGGCTCCTCCATACCGGCAATGCAGGGTCCCACTGATGACGTTGGAGAGCGCGCGGGCACTGTAAGTTTACTCACGTCCCCACGCGCTCTGCCTTTTACAGCTCCGTGGTCCCGGTCTCGATCCCTCCTGATGTCTTCAGAGTCCTGATGTCTTCATAGTCGGAATGGAGGGAACAGGACTCCGAGCGAGGTAAACCGGCTATTTATTTTTTTATTTTTTTCCTCCAGCAGATTTACCTATGACCCGAGCATAACCGAGTCAGGTTTTTAAGGTAATTTTTTTAACCTTAAAGAACTCGGTTTAATACTCGATTATATACGGTTACATTTGATATTTAAGTAGAAAACTGTGCTAGCTTCTAATTACTCATAAGACATGTCACTGTCATAAGAACCCATATGTTGCCAATGTGACATAAAACAGAAATAAAGCAGAGTGGTTCCCTAATACTTATCCTCTATAAAAAAAAAATGGAATTCACTTCTGATCTGGTGTTAGCAACTACTCTGACCAAAAAAGAACCACAGCAAACCATCCTGCTTTGTTGTTAAGTCCCTTTAATCTTCGCAAAGTAAACGCTGCTTACCAATGTGACTATGTGCCTTCCCTGGATAGCTGCTAGGATAGGCCCCACTTCCGTGCGCTTCATTGATGTTGCCAATCGTAGCCCATGCGATGCGCACCAAAATGTAGTGCCATGCACTGCGAAACTAAGATATTATGGTAAAAGGTTGGACTAGATGGATTAGAAAGGCACTGATACATTTTTAGAATCTAAATGTCTGCAAACAATGAATGTTACAAGTTACTGGTATTGATACTAAAGTAGATTGGGAAAGGTTGTCACTGTGAGAACGGTAAGCTATGGAACTGTCTTCCAGTGGGACGTTGTTTAATGGCAGGTTCATTGGTCATTTAATAAAAGCTGGATTGAGTTTCGAGCAACAAGGAATGTTACAGTTACTGGTATTGATAACTAATGAGTGGGAAAAGGGTTGTCACTGTGAGAACGGTAAAGCTATGGAACTGTCCTTCCGTGGGACGTTTTTATGGCAGGTTCCATTGGTCAGTGTTAATAAAAGCTGGATGAGTTTCTGCAACAAGGAATGTTACATGTTACTGGTATGATACATAACAGTAGAGTTTGGAAAGGGTTTGTCCTTAGAACGGTAAACTAGGGAACTGTCTTCCAGTGGACGTTGTTATGGCAGGGTTCATTGGGCGTTTAATAAAAGCCTGGATGAGTTTCTGCAAACAAGAATGTTAACAAGTTACTGGATTGGGAGGGGGGAGACATAAGTAGAGTTGGAGAGGGTTTGTCACTGTGAAGAAAGGTAAAGCTATGAACTGTCTTCCAGTGGACTTGTTTATGGCAGTTTCATTGTCAGTTTTATAAAAAGCTGGATGAGTTTCTGCAAACAAGGAATGTTCATGTTCCTGGTATGTGATACATAAGTTAGAAGTTGGGAAAGGGTTTGGTCACTGTGAGCATGAAAGCTATGGAACTGTCCTTCCAGTGGACGTTGTTATGGCAGTTTCATTGGTCAGTTTAATACAACGGATGATTTTCTTGCAAACAAGACTGGTTACAGTTACTGGTATTGATATCATAAAGTAGAGTTGGGAAAGGGTTTGTCACTGTGAGAACGGTAAAGCTATGGAACTGCCTTGCCAGTGGTAACGTTTGTGTATGGCAGGTTCATTGGTCAGTTTTATAAAAAGCTGGAAGTTTCTGCCAACAAGGAATGTTACAAGTTACTGGTTTGATACTAAGTAGAGTTTGGGAAAGGTTTTTCACTGTGATACGGCAAAGCATGGAACTGTCTTCCAGTGGACGTGTTATGGCAGTTCATTTGTCCATTAATAAAAAGCTGATAGTTTCTACAACAGGAAGTTACAAGTTACTGGTATGTGATACATAAAGTAAGTTGGGAAAGGTGTTTTTCACTGTGAAACGTAAACTATTGAACTGTTTTTCCATTGTAACGTTGTTATGGGCATCGGCATTTGGTCATTTAATAAAAAGCTTGATGAGTTTCTGCAAACAAGGAATGTTACAAGTTACTGGTATTGATACATAAAGTAGAGTTGGGAAAGGGTTTGTCACTGGTGAGAACGGTAAAGCTATGGAACTGATCTTCAAGACATTGTTATGGCAGTTCATTGGTCAGTTTAATAAAAGCTGGATGATTTCTACCAACAAGGAATTTTACAAGTTACTGGTATTGGATACATAAAGTTAGAGTTGGTAAAGGGGGTTGGGGGGTGTCATGTGAGAACGTAGCTATGAACGTCTTCCAGTGACGTTTGTTATGGCAGTTCATTGGTCATTTACTAAAAAGTGGATAGTTTCTACAAACAGGAATGTTACAAGTTACTGTATGATACATAATTAGAGTTGGGAACAGGGTTTTTCACTGTGAGAACGGTAAAGCATGGAACGGTCCTTCCAGTGGACTTTGTTTTAATGGCAGGTTCATTGGTCATTTTTATAAAAAGCTGGATTAGTTTTCTACAACAAGGAATTTTAACAAGTTACGGGAATTGATACATAGTTAGAGTTGGGAACGGGTTTTTCACTGTGAAACGGTAAAGTAGGAACTGTCCCTTCCAGTGAACGTTGTTATGGCAGGTTCATTGGTCAGGTTTACTAAAAAGCTGAGATGAGTTTTTTTCCTACAAACAAGAATGTTATAAGTTACGGTATTGATCATAAAGTGAGTTTAATCCAGGAAATTTTTCCGATTGCCACTTTTAGTCAGGAAGAATTTTTTCCCCCTTCATAAAAATTGGTGGGTTTTTTTTGCCTGCCTCTGGATCAACAGTTAGGCAGGAAATGAGGATATTCTAGAATGGGTTTGACTGGATGGACGTATGTCTTTTATTCAACCTTCAAATACTATAGAAAAACACATAACCAGAATCCAATTAGGAGCGCTCACCAGTGGTATCCGTGTTGAATTCCACACTATGCCGGTCTGTCAGTGCAGGTCACTCCCTCAAACGACGGACCTCAGCGAGTCTCACGAGACGAGTGGACGCTCCCGGAATAGTACTCAGGCTTGGTAGGTGTCATCGCAAAACTTTTATTTGCAACCATATGTTTAAACATCAATCAAAGCTGTAAAAGCATCACCAAGGTCAAACAACCAGTGGTCTGACGCGTTTCCCTGCGGTTCCTGCCACTTCATCAGAGACCCACAAAGGGAGAGAATGTGCCCCTGATTCCTACTCCCTTAAACACCCAAAACCCTAATTAAACCATATGACTTGATTTCTAATAATCTGCGGTGATACATATAATACTTGTGGTGTGTCCAAACCCATATAATCCTGGTGTTGCATCTCCCTGTATTAAATCAATAAATCCACCAATAAAGATTCCATATTATGTGTGGGTGTATACAAATGGCTAATGGTTTAAAAATTGTGTGTACTCATTATGTTCTTGTAATATCTAAACAATTGTGCTGTATCCTACATATATTAATATCCTCAATGAATTTATAATACACAGCTAATTGTGTGATAAAAGCCTAAAATTTGAAATCTTATAAAATATGCATCTATATATAACTACAATTTGTAATAGCATTGTTATGATCACCACCCTATCATGTATCTACTAATTCCATAGTTAGATCTGCACAGAATAAGTGAGTATATATTTAATGTGTAAATCACAGTCTTATCCATATATATACATCAATGTTTACAACTTAATATAGGCAATCAGTACACTTTATATAAAAAAACTAACAATATATATATATATAGAAATATAAGCCTCAATAAATAGTTCATCTTATATGTGTCACCTTATTTAGACATAATATATATATACCCATGGGACTATAGCGTATAATCAATGAACAAGCCAATACCTCTACAATTACCGTATTCAAAACCAATAATAGCTATATATTGCAATAGATATAATTGACAATGGTCCTCTACACATAAGCATATATACACACCCTGCCTATTATAAATCCATATACCATATAGCTAATGAAGTATAAATTATCCATAAATATATAGTCAAACTGCATATCCCATGCTTTTATCACGGTAATACATGTACACCCCATGCTCATACGGCAATATTAATACGTAAGAGATACTGAAATGATATATTGGCTAGTCCGCTTTCCATATAATCCATTTAGTCATATAGCAAAATAAGTTCTAGTTTCCAAATTAAGACCTTTTTGACTTAGTGTTTTGTAACCTAAAGATCCAATAGGCCTCTGTTTTCAATAGCCCTCTTGTCAGTCCCCTTTACGTATAGTTGTCGTACCTGATCTATAACCCTAAAATTTTATATTGTTACTACTCCCTGTTCTTGAATCATACTGGCCGAAATTGCTGATTTTTTATCCAGCCAGGTAAGTATCCAACACAGTTATAAGGTATCCAGGTAAGTATCCAACACAGTTATAAAGTATCCAGGTAAGTATCCAACATAGTTATAAGGTATCCAGGTAAGTATCCAACACAGTTATAAGGTATCCTGGTAAGTATCCAACATGCAAGAACAAGTGCACGTGAAGATATGTGAACTATAATATCTAAATATAATCATATACACTTCATATACTTATATTCTGTGTATTAGTTATAATATTTTCACTATGATAGACTAACATTGTGTCTTATTCACATATTTTATAAGCTTATATTTAGATATTAGATAAATAAAGACTCTTTCACTTTTAATGAGAGTTTTTGTGTGGTCCGGTAGTGCACCTCTTCTATATAATTACTGGTTATGGACGATTTTGGTCCAGCAACGGGCCTGGGACTACTTGCACCCGGGCCACCTACTATCTATGCTGAGTCGATTTTTTTCAACTGTATGCCATATACTGGAACTGGTGTCTTTGCTCTAGTGCAGGGTTTGGGGCATGAGCACCTGAACCATTATATTATATAAGTGAGTTTACTCGTATATATAGTACTTACCGTTTTACAGAAAAGCATATGGTGTTTATGTGGGGTGTATGAGCACCTTTATACCTGTTACGAACCATTCAGCTACACCCTACCTCCAACATGTGCGAGGGCCCACTCCTGATAAATAAGAGTCTTGTGCATAGAATTTAGATAAGGCTGACAATCTCTGGAGCAAATTAAATACCCCCATTTTACTATTGCCTTACATATACTATACTGTACAATATAATGTACTTTACTATACTGTACTATACTATACTGTACTATATAATGTACTTTACTATACACTATACTATATAATGTACTTTACTATACTGTACTATATACTATACTGTACTATATAATGTACTTTACTATACAGTACTATATACTATACTGTACTATATAATGTACTTTACTATACAGTACTATATAATGTACTTTATGTCTATCGGTACTAATATTACTATACTGTACTATATATGTACTTTACTATACATTAAAGATACTATACTGTGACTCTAGAAGTTACTTACTATACGTACTATATTAAGGTACTGTGACCTAGACACTAGACTATTACCTATAATGTACTTACTATTACTGTACTATACTATACTGTACTATATACTAGTACTGTTACTATAATATATGTATAATGTACGATACTGTACGATACTATATATAATATGTACTATACTTACTGTACTAGATTAACTATACGTACATTACTAAATGTACTATTAGATGACGTTTACTATATGCTATACTGGACTATATAATGTACTTTACTATACAGTACTATATACTATACTGTACTTACTTTGATACTTACTATACCGTACTATATAATTTACTCTTTACATACTACTTACTAGTACTATATATATGTACTTTATATACTGTACTTTACTATACCTATTACTGTACTATATTACATATACTGTACTATATACTATACTGTACTATATACTATTACTGTACTATATACTATACGTATATATATGTACTTTACGTATACAGTACTATATACTATACTGGACTATATAATGTACTTACTATACAGTTACTATATAATGTACTTTACAGCACACTATATATTACTGATATAATGTACTTTACTATCTGTCTTATATATACTTATACTGTTTTACTATTACAGTACTATAACATACTGACTAATAATGTACTTTACTTATATGTTACTATAGTATATACTGTACATATACTATACTGTACTATATAATGTCGTTACTATACTGTACATATACTATACTTTGAATATATATAATGTACTTTACTTTACTTACTATAGTAGTACTTTACTATACTGTAACTATATACATACTGTATATCTGAATATTTATATATAGTACAGTACTTACTTATTACTAAATATGTACTTACACATATATATACTATACTGTATATATAATGTACTTTACTAACATACTTTACTATACTGTACTATATAATGTTTTTAAGACTTTACTATACTGTACCCTATATTATAATGTTTATTTTACTTTAATCTACTGTTTACTATAGACTACTGTACTATATAATGTACTGATACTATACGTACTATTAGACGATACTATTATACTCTACTGTACTATATAATGTACTTTCAGCTCATAACTATTTCTATAACTATTATAATGTACTTTACTTGTGAGTACTTACTATATACTTTATACTGTAATAATTTTTCTGTTTAATGTACTTTTACTATACTGTATGTATATAAGTACTTTAACTATATCAAACTATATACTATACTGTACTATAGTACTCTCTGTAATATACTAGATATGTACTTTGACTATAACGTTACAATATTACTATAGCCTGTACTATATCTATCGTACTAATATAGTTACTTACTAACTCTACTATTACTATACTGTACTATATAATGTACTTTACTACTGTACTATATCTATTACTGTACTAATAATTACTGACTATTACTTTACTATTAAATACTGTACTATTACTATACTGTATATATCTAATGTACTTTAGTACTATTACTTGGTACTATTACTACTGTACTATATAAGTACATTACTATACTGTTATATACTATACTGTACTATACTGATACGACCATATACTATATTATACTAATAATGTACTTTACTATACATTACTATATACGATACGGTACTATATAACTTACTGTATATATTAATGTACTTTACATACTGTACTATATACTATACGTACTACATAATGTACTTTACTATACTGTACTATATACTATACTGTACTAGTACTATACTGTACATATAATTGTTACTTTTACTATACTGTACGATACTATATAATGTACTTTACTATACCGTACTATATAATGTACTTACTATACAGTTACTATATACCTATACTGTACTATATAAGTGACTTTACTATACCACTATCTCCCATTTTACATTGCCTTCATATACTATACGTACAATAAATGTACTTTACTATAACTGTAACTATATACGATACTGTACGCATACTATACTGTACTATATAATGTAATTTACTATACACTATACAGACTATATAATGTACTTTACTACTGTACTTATATATACTATACTGTACTTATATAATGTACTTACTATACACTATACTATACGAATAGTACTTTACTATTACGTACATATACATACGTACTATATAAGTACTATTTACATTCTTACTATGCTACAAATCTAACTGTACAATATAAGTACTACTATGTACTATATACTATACTGTACTTACTATTGACTTACTATAAGTATTTACTATACACTATACTATACTATATAATGTACTTTACTATACTGTACTATATACTATACTGTACTATATAAGTTACTTTACTATACACATACTATACTAATAATGTACTTACTATACAATATATCCCCATTTTACTATTGCTTACATATACTATACTGTACAAATAATGTACTTTACGATACTGTACTATATTACTATATGTATATACTTACGACTAATATGTAACTTTACTATACACTATACTATACTAAATATGACTTTACTATACTGTACTATATGACTATACTGTACTATATAATGTATTTACATACACTATACCTATACTATATAAGGTACTTTACTATGTACTGTTACTAATACATACTGTACTATATGACTTAACATACTGTACTATATACTAGTTACTAATGTACTTTACGTTACTGTAGCTTATACATACTGTACTATATAGGTACTTTACTATACAGTACTATATATACTTATACTCGTACAGTATAAGATACTAACTGTACTTACTATATAATGTACTTTTACTATATTCACTTATACAGTACATATAATGTACTTTTACTATACTGTACTATATAACCTATTACTGTAATATATTAATTAACTTTACTTAATGTTAAGCTATTATCTATACTGTACTATTATAGTACTTGTACGATTACATACTATATACTATACTGTACTATATACTGATACTGTACATATAAGTACTTACATATCACTATACTATACTATATAATGTACTTTACATTACTGTACTAGATATTATACTGTACTCAAACTGTATAATGTTACTGTACATACAGTACTATAGACTATACTGTTACTAATAATGGACTTTACTATACGTACTATATACTTACTGTATATTTGACTTACTATTATATATCCTTAACTTACATATATATACGTACTATATTAATGTACTTTACTATACACTATAATTACTATATAAGTACTTACTATACTGTACTATATAATGTACTTTACATACTATTACTATAGTACTATATACTTTGTACTATATAATGTACTTTACTATACACTATACGATACTATATAATGTATTTACTATACTGTACTAATATATACTGTACTTATAATGTACTTACTATACTGTACTATATACTATACTGTACTATATAATGTACTTTACTAACAGTACTATTACTATACTGTACTATATACTATACTGTGATTATATAATGTACTTACTATACATACTATATACTATACTGTACTATATAGCATACGTACTTTACTATACTGTACTATATACTATACTGTTACTACTACTATTACTGTACTATATACTGTACTTACTATACTTATATACATACTGTATATATAAGTACTTACTATACGGTACTAATTACTGACGTACATGACTATATGTACTACTAGACTGTACTAGATAATGTACTTACAGTACTGACTATATATACTATACTGTACTATAATCGGTACTGTACTATATATGGACTTTACCTTAGACTGTAGTATATACTATACTGTACATGTACTTCTACTGGACTATATTACATCTACTGTTACTATTATAATGTACTTACATATACTTTACTATATACAATATATACTGTACTTTAACTATACTGTACTATATAATTACTTTACTCTAACTGTACTATATACTTTACTTACTATATTAATGTACTTTACTATACTTTACTATATTAATTACTTTACTTACTGTCTATATAATGTACTTTACTATACAGTACTATATACTATACTGACTATATACGATTAACTGTCTATAATGTACTTTACTATCTGTACTATATACTATACTGTACTATATACTATACTGTACTATATACTATACTGTACTATATAATGTACTTTACTATACAGTACTATATACTATACTGTACTATATAATGTAGCTAGAAAGTATCACGGTAGACTTGCACTCCAAACGGTGAATAGTTTATTTAACAGCCAAACATCAGCAAATCAAACAACGTTCCAGGTAACAAACCTTCATCAGGTGAGGGGGGTTGTGCCTCGAAACGTTGTTCGATTGCTGATGTTGGCGTTAAATAAACTATTCACCGTTTGGAGTGCAAGTCTACCGTGATACTTTCTAGCTATTTCATTCCCTTTGAAGTAGGGATTTTGGACTGTTTGCACCCGCCTGGGGTTAGTGTGCATATGGACTTTGTTCTTAACTATATAATGTACTTTACTATACTGTACTATATACTATACTTTATAATGTACTTTACTATACTGTACTATATACTATACTATATAATGTACTTCTATCGTAATATATACTATACGTACTATATAATTACATTACTATATACTGTATATATACTATACTGTACTATATAGTACTTTACCATTACTGTACTATATAATGTACTTACATAATGTACTATATACTATACTGTACTATAATACCTTGACTGTAGTATATATAATGTACTATATAACTTACTTAACTATACTATACTGTACTATAAAGTACTATACTATACTGTACTATTGTACTACTAGATCTATACTATACTGTCTACATAAGTACTTTACTATACTGTACTATACTATCTATATAATGTACTTATACTATACTGTACTAATAATGTACTACTTATTATGATATTACTATACTCTAACTATATAATGTACTTATATACATTACATTTACTATGCCTACATATATATACTGTACATATAATTTACTTTACTATAACTGTACTATATACTAAATGTACTATACTATACTGTACTATATATATACTTTACTATACTACTATAACTGTACTATATAATGTACTTTACTATACTGTACTATATACTATACTGTACTATATAATGTACTTACATAACTTATAATAGACATATAATGTACTACTACTTATACTACTATACTGTACACTATAATGTAGGACTAACTACTCTTCTATACTTATTTAATATTGCTTACCATATACTATACTGACATATAATTGTACTTTAGTATAACTGTACTATATACTATACTGTACTATACGATTACTGTACTATATAATACGTTACTTACTTACACTATACTATACTATATATGTACTGTTACGTATACTGTATATATTACTATACTGTACTATATAACTGTACGTTACTTATATAAGTACTACTATACAGTATATATATAATGTACTATATAACTGACTACTTACACTACTCCCTTTACTATTGTTACCTTACATAGTACAGTAATGTACAATATAAGACTGTACTACTTACTATATACTATATTACTTATACGTACTTAGAATGTACATATACTGCAACTTAATAATTATATAATGTACTTTACTATACTGTACATCACTATACTATATACTGTACTTTACAGACACTGATAATATACTAATAATACTGAGTACTATACGTAATTACTTTACTTGTACACTATAATACTTTACTATAACTGCCATCTTTACTATGCACTTACATATACTATTACTGTACATATAATCTGTACTTACTATACTGTACTATATACTATACTGTATATCATAACTGTACTATATATTACTTTACGATACATATACTATACGTACTACTAAGTACTTTACTATTACTCTTACTATTATACATACTGTACAATAGTATCATACACTTACTACTATATAATGTCTTACTATACACTATTACCCATTTACTATTAGTGCTTATACTATACAAGAATGTACTATATCACTGTACTTGACTATATGTTACTGTACTAATACTGTTTACTATATAACTGTACTAATTTACTTACAGACAGTACTTATACTATACTTACAGGACTGACTATACTGTACAATATATCTGGACGTTACTATATAATGATACTGATTACTATTTTACATACTTAAGTATATTTATACGATATACAACTGTACTATATAGACTTACTCTACTTACTAACTGTATATCATAGTACGTTACTATAGTCAAACATGTACATATAGTACTACTATACTATTATTACTATCTGTTATTATAATGACTACTTACGATTTGTTTTTGTATTATTTACTGTACTATTTATCGACTGTACTATAAGACTGATACTGTACGATACGACTATGATATACGTATATATAATGTTACTTTATTTACTTATAACTATACTGACTAGTACTAATTAGCTACTATAACTGTACTATTATACTATACTCGTATTACTATATGTACTTATATAATGTACTTATACTTATATATTACTATTAGTCTATTGATTTACAACATACTATACTATATATGTTACTATATTACTATTACGTAATTTGTCTTAATTATACATATACTGTACTGTATATTAAATGTACTTTACTATATGACCTATATATACATACTGTACATATAATGTACTTTAAACTTACAGACTATACTGATACTGTAACAATACTATACTGTGTCAATATATAATGTACTTTACTAAACTTATTTACAAGTCTTTACTGATATACTATATACTGTCATATATTACGATATAGACTGTTACTGTGTACGTGCTATACATACTATAACTATATGTACTGTAGATACTAACTGTACTATATAATGGACTTTTACTACTACAACTATACTGGACTATATAATGTACCTGTACTATACTTGGTAGATTACTATTATACGATATCTACTTACTATATAATACTACTAGTACATTACTATGGACCTTATATACTATACTGTATATATAATGTACTTTATACAGTATAATGGACTATATACTAACGATACTGACTTGTTAATGTACTACTAGTACTGTACTGATATAATGTACTTTACTAGATTACAATTACTATACTGCCTTATATATATGCTAGTTACTATCTGTACTAATGTCACTGGACTACTGATACATATACTATACTGTACTATATAATGTACTTAACTATACTGTTATATACATATACTTACATATTACTTAGACTATAGTAGACTACTATATGGACTAACTTTGATGTTATATAGTCTACGTAATATACTATACGTGTACTAATATAATGTTACTTTACTATGACTTTTACTATACTATTAAAGTACTTACAGTACTGTTACTATATAAGTACTTTTACTATACAGTACTATATACCTATACTGTCCTTACTATGTACTTTACTATACTTGTACTCTCTATATAAGTTACTTTACTATACGGTACTATAGTATTACTATACTGGACTATACTATACTCGTATATATACTATACTGTATCTTATATATACTGTATAACTCAATACTAAGTACTACATTCTGTTTTAATAACACTATACAGTACAATTCCTAACTGTACTATATAATGTGTAGCTAGAAAGTATCACGGTAGATCTGCACTCCAACGGTGAATAGTTTATTTAACAGCCAACTCAAGCCAATCAAAACAACGTTCACGGTAAAAACCCTTATCAGGTGAAGGGGGGTTGTTGCTCGAAAACGTGTTAGATTGCTGAGTTTGGCTGTAAATAAAACTATTCCCACCGTTTGGGTGCAAGTCTTACCGTGATACTTTTGAGCTTTCATTCCTTGAAGTTTAGGGGGGGGGATTTGGACTGTTTGCACCGCCTGGGGGTTAGTGTTGGCATAGTGGGACTTTTGTTCTTAACTATAATAATGTAAATTACTGACTAATACTATACTTATAGTACTTTATAACTGTCTATAACTACTTACTATATATGTACTATATACTTATACTATATAGTAATATACGTACTATATACTAGTACTATATAAGTACTTTATACTCTTTACGGTTACTAGTACATACGTACTATATAGTACGTTACTTACTGTACTAATAATGTACGTAGTACTTCTATACTGTTACTATTTACTATACTGTACTATTATTACTAGACCGTATAATATGTACTGTGACTATACTGTACTATATCGTATACTGTACTATTAATGGTACTTACGATACTTGTGACTATATACTATACTGTACTATATACTATACTGTACGATATAATGTACTTCTCCTATACAGTACTATATACTATACTGTACTATATAATGTACTTTACTATACTGTACTATATACTATACTGTACTATATACTATACTGTACTATATAATGTACTTTACTATACTGTACTATATACTATACTGTACTATATACTATATACTATACTGTACTATACAATGTACTTTACTATACTGTACTATATACTATACTGTACTATATACTATACTGTACTATATACTATACTATACAACCATAGGTTTTTCTTGGGAGAGAAGTTTTTTTAGATTTTTCATTACTCTAACTGTGGGAAGAGGCCTTTCTTCCAAAGCTTTATATTTTAGGCATGACACTTCTTTCTCATGATTATAAACATGTAACCAAGACCCTAGTGTTTATAATGAAAGTGCACAGATAGTATGATACTGTATGGGGCCTTGTAGTTAGCATTGATTCACTTTTCTTTGCAATACAGAAAGTGTCTAGGCTGAATACATGCAATATTTAGTAGAAATGACACTTAGTTACATTGATTCTCTGGGTTATTTAAACTTTTCCTGTTTCCTTATTGGAATCTGCAATATTAAAGGAATAGTTCATTGAGTATCGGCTCCTGTAAAATTAATTGAAGAACGGGAGGTAAGGCATAGCTCCTTTACCTCCAATTCTTTAATTTATGCATTAAAGGAATAGTTCATTGAGTATCGGCTCCTGTAAAATTAATTGAAGAACGGGAGGTAAGGCATAGCTCCTTTACCTCCAATTCTTCAATTTATGCATTAAAGGAATAGTTCACTTTCTCGGTGGACAATTCCTTTAAGTTTTCTAATCCAAATTCTATCTGTAAATCTTTTAATATAATATAACAAGTGAGCAGATCATTTGCAAGTAAGGAATACCGTATATACTCGAGTATAAACCGACCAGAGTATAAACCGAGGTACCCATTTCTACCTTAAAAAAACAGTAAAAATTATTGACTCGAGTATAAACCGAGGGTAGAAAATATGAACACTAAAGCAAACCTGTAATTAATAAAAATAGAAAATCAAAATTATTAAACAGGAGGTCGAGTAAAGTATTTATTTTAAATAAAAACAACTTGTTCAGTATAACTTTAAAAGTTTAAAAATAACTTTAAAATCCTTCAAAATCGGATTCCTCATCATCGGCTTCTCCAAATAGTGCCTCAAATTGAGCTGGTGTAATGTCATCTGCATAGACATTATCATCACCATAATCAACATCTCCATCATTTTCATCACTGCTTCTGTGCTGAAACAAAATATCGTCTTCGCTTCCATCCATGGCATTACTTATACCGCATTTCTGAAAAGCACGTTTGATGATGTCTTCTGGAATGTCCTCCCATGCATCTCGTACCCACTTTGCTACTAATTCTATGTCAGGCTTCATAAGATTTCCACCTTTTGTCAATTTGGCTTGACCAGATGACATCCATTCGTGCCACATTTTTCGCACACTGTCTTTAAAAGGTTTGTTTATAGACACATCCAGAGGCTGTAAAACAGATGTTAGCCGACCTGGAATAACAGCCAAAGTGGTTTGAAATGACTTAGCCATTGTTTTGACATCTTCACATTTATGGGCTCTAAACATATCCCAAACTAGCAGTGAGGGTTTTTTTTTTTAAAGCTACTCCTGGTCGTCCATTCCATATCTCCTCTAGCCATTTTTTTGTTCCTTGTTCATCCATCCAGCCTTTAACATGTGGACAGACAGTGATTCGTGGGGGGAATTTGGCATTTTTTGGCAAGGTCTTCCTTTTAAATATAATAACAGGCCGCAGCTTGACTTCATTGGCCAAACATGCTAGAACCACGGTGAAATGATTTTTTTCATTCCCGGTTGTTCGAAGAAAAATAGTTTTTTCTCCCAAGGATGCCAGGGTCCTGTTGCTTGGAAGATCAAAAGTCATTGCCGTCTCATCCATATTCCCGATACTTCCGAGGTCATAATTATAAAGCTTTCTTTGTTTTATAATGAATTGATGGAATGACATCACCTTTTCTTCAAGATTCTGTGGCAGCTTTTGTGATATCTTCGTTCTCTGGCGCAAGCAAAGTCCAAACCGATTCATGAAGCGGGTACACCATCCAGCTGATGCAACGAAGTTCTCAATACCCACTGTTTTATATTGCTCGTCTTTAGCCATTTGAAGGGCACGTAATCGGATTCCCATGCGTGTTACACAGTATCCATTTTGACGACATTCCACAACCCATTTATGCAAGTCAGTCTCTAGAGCCCCATATGGGGTTGTTAAACCACGACGAGCCTTTTTTGACTTCGGCATCTTTTCCAATTCTGACTTCATTTTTCGCCAAACTCAAACCTGTCTTTCATCAACGCCAAATTCCCGGCCTGCAATGGAATTATTGCTTTCCTCTGCTCTTGACACAACTCTTAGTTTAAAGCCAGCGTCGTATGATCTGCGCAATTTTTTTACACGACCAACCCTTTCTAACAGATTAAAAAAACACAGAAGAACCAGTAAGAAAATTTCCCCAGCAACCACATTAAAATTACAAACGAGGCACTGATTACTGCTTTTATATCAAGGTATTCTGCTTTCTGATTCAAGATTGTTCTGAGGCTTTAGTTGCCCTTTAAATTGACTTTTATAATACCAAAACAGCTACAGTATACCATAATAAACAATAACAACCATAATAAACGTAAGAAGAGCCTATTGCCCCAATACCATATACAGTAGTACAATAATAATAATCTATTACCGGTAACCATTGCACTTCAGATGTTAGTAAACTACAACTCCCTGCATGCTTTGGTTGCTGGGAGTTCTAGTTTCTAAACATCTGGAGAAGTGCTGAAATACTTTAAATAAAATTACTGTACCGTACTGTAAATCATTCATTCAAGACCCAGCACAACCCCCCCACCCCCACCCCCACCCACTCCCTCCCAAACCACCCCATCAAAATCCAAAAACCAAAATCATGCCCCTTACTACAAAATTGCACATTGGAGGACTTACTGCTGGTTGAGGGGTCTTGGACTGGTTCTCCAGTCCGGCTAGCTGAAGGCTCCTCCATACCGGCAATGCAGGGTCCCACTGATGACGTTGGCAGAGCGCGCGGGCACGTAAGTTACGCACGTCCCACGCGCTCTGCCTGTTACAGCTCCGGTGGTCCCGGTCTCGATCCTCCTGATGTCTTCAGAGTCCTGATGTCTTCAGAGTCGGAATGGAGGGACAGGACTCCGAGCGAGGTACCGGCTATTTATTTTTTTATTTTTTTCCCCAGCAGATTTACCTATGACCCGAGCATAAACCGAGTCTAGGTTTTTAAGGTATTTTTTTAACCTTAAAAACTCGGTTTATACTCGATTATATACGGTACATGTGATATTTAGTAGAAAACTGTGCTAGACCTTCTAATTACTCATAAGACATGTCACTGTCATAAGAACCCATATGTTGCAATGTGACATAAAACAGAAATAAGCAGAGTGTTTCCCTAATACGTATCCTCTATAAAAAAAAATGAATTCAACTTCTGCATCTGGTGTTAGCAAATACTGACCAAAAAAGAACCACAGCAACCATCCTGCTTATGTTGTTAATTCTTTAATCTTCGCAAAGTAAACGCTGCTTAACCCAGAATGTGACTATGTGCCTTCCTCTGGATCAGCTGCTAGGGATAGGCCCCACTTCCGTGCGCTTGCTTTGATGTTGCCCAATTGTAGCCCATGCGATGCGCACCAAAATGGTGATTGCATGCACTGCGAAAACTAAAGATATTATGGTAAAGGTTGGACTAGATGGATGTAGAAAGGCCACTGATACATTGTTTAGAATCTAAATGTCTGCAAACAAGGAATGTTACAAGTTACTGGTATTGATACATAAAGTAGAGTTGGGAAAGGGTTTGTCACTGTGAGAACGGTAAAGCTATGGAACTGTCTTCCAGTGAACGTTGTTATGGCAGGTTCATTGGGTCAGTTTAATTAAAAAAGTTGGATGAGTTTCTGGCAAACAAGGATGTTACATGTTACTGGTATTGATACATAAGTAGAGGTTGGGAAAGGGTTTGTCACTGTGAGAACGGTAAAGCTATGAACTGTCTTCCAGTGGACGTTGTTATTGCGGGTTCATGGTCAGTTTAATAAAACGTGGATGAGTTTTGCAAACAAGGAATGTTACAGTTTACTGGTTATTGATACTAAAAGAGTGGGAAAGGGTTTGTCACGGTGAGAAGGTTTAAAGCTATGGAACTGTCTTAGTGGACGTTGTTATGGCCAGGTTCATTGGTCAGTTTAATAAAAAGCTGGATGAGTTTCTGCAAACAAGGGAATGTTACATGTATATGTATATGATACATAAAGTGGTGGGAAAGGGTTTGTCACTGTGAGAAAGGTAAAGCTATGGAACTGTCTTCCAGTGGACGTTGTTATGGCAGGTTCATGGTCCAGTTTAATAAAAAGCTGGATGAGTTTTGCAAACAAGGAATGTACATGTTTACTGGTATTGATACATAAAGTAGAGTTGGGAAAGGGGTTGTCACTGTTGAGAACGGTTAAAGCTATGGAACTGTCTTCCAGTGGACGGTTGTTATGGCAGGTTCATTGGTCAGTTTAATAACAAAGCTGGATGAGTTTCTGCAACAAGGAATGTTACAAGTACATGGTATTGATACATAGATAGAGTTGGAAAGGGTTTTTCACTGTGAGAACGGTAAAGCTGGAACTGTCTTCCAGTGGACGTTGTTATGGCAGGTTCATTGGTCAGTTTAATAAAAAGCTGGATGAGTTTCTACAACAAAGGAATGTTAGCAAGTTACTGGTATTGATACATAAAGTAGAGTTGGGAAAGGGTTTTTCACTGTGAGAACGGTAAACCTATGGAACTGTTTTCCATTGGACGTTGTTATGGCAGGTTCATGGTCAGTTAATAAAAAGCTGGATGAGTTTCTGCAAACAAGGAATGTTACAAGTTATGGTATTGATACATAAAGTAGAGTTGGAAAGGGTTTGTCACTGTGGAGAACGGTAAAGCTATGGACCTGTCTTCCAATGGAATTGTTATGGGCAGGTTATTGGTCAGTTAATAAAAAGCTGGATGAGTTTCTACAAACAAGGAATGTTACAAGTTACTGGTATGATAAATAAAGAGAGTTGGGAAAGGGTTTGTCACTGTGAGAACGGTAAAGCTATGGAACTGTCTTCCAGTGGCGTGTTATGGCAGGTTCATTGGTCAGTTTAATAAAAAGCTGGATGAGTTTCTACAAACAAGGAATGTACAAGTTAATGGTATTGATACATAAGTAGAGTTGGGAAAGGGTTTGTCACGTGAAGACGGGTAAAGCTATTGAACTGTCTTCCAGTGGACGTTGTTATGGCAGGTTTATTGGTCAGTTTAATAAAAAGCTGGATGAGTTTCTCAAACAAGGAATGTCAACGTTACTGGTATTGATACATAAAGTAGAGTTGGGAAAGGGTTTCACTGTGAGAGAACGATTTAAAGAGCTATGGAAACTGTCTTCCAGTGAACGTTGTTATGGCAGGTTCATTGGTCAGTTTAATAAAAAGCTGGATGAGTTTCTACAAACAAGGAATGTTATAAGTTACTGGTATTGATACATAAAGTAGAGTTTATCCAGGGAAATTTCCGATTGCCACTTTTAGTCAGGAAGGAATTTTTTCCCCCTTCATAAATTTGGTGGGTTTTTTTGCCTTCCTCTGGATCAACAGTTAGGCAGGAAATGAGGATATTGCTAGATGGGTTGGACTGGATGGACGTATGTCTTTATTCAACCTCAAATACTATAGAAAAACACATACCAGAATCCAGATTAGGAGCGCTCACCAGTGGTATCCGTGTTGATTCCACACTATGCCGTGTCCTGTCGTGCAGGTCACTTCCCTCAAAAGACGAGACCTCAGCGAGGTCTCACGATACGAGTGGACCGCTCCGGAATTAGGACTCAGGCTTGGTAGGTGTCATCGCAAAACTTTTATTTCAACCATATGTAAACATCAATCAAAGCTGTAAAAGCATCACAAAGGTGCAAACAAACCAGTGGTCTGACGCGTTTCCCGGCGTTCCTGCCACTTCATCAGAGACCCACAAAGGGAGAGAATGTCCCATGATTCCTACTCCCTTAAACACCCAAAAAACCCTAATTAACCAATTAGTGACTGATTGCTAATATATCTGCAAGGTGATACATATAAACTTGTGTGTGTCCAAACCCATATAATCCATGGTGTGCATCTCCCTGTAGTTAATCAATAAAATCCACCAATAAAAGATTCCTCATATTATGTGTGTGTATACAAATGTATAATGGTATTAAAAATTGTGTGTAACTCATTAGTGTTCTTGTAATATCTAAAAACATTGTGCTGTATCATACATATATTAATATCCCAATGAATTTATAATACACAGCTAATTGTGTGATAAAAGCACTAAAATGTGAAATTTATAAAATATGCATATATAGTATTAACTACAATTTGTAATAGCAATTGTTATGATCACCACCCTATCATGTATCTACTAATTCCATAGTTAGATCTGCACAGTATAAGTGAGTATAAATATTTAAATGTGAACACAGTCTTATCCATATTATATACATCAATGTTACAACTTAATAATAGGCAATACAGTACACTTTATATAAAAAACTAACAATATATATATATATATATAAATATACCTCAATAATATAGTTCATCATTATATGTGTCAACCTTATTAGACATAATATATATATACCCATGGGACTATACGTATAATCAATGTAAACAAGCCAATACCTCTACAATTACCGTATTCATAAACTAATAATAGCTATATATTGCAATAGATATAAGTTGACAATGGTCTCTACACATAAGCATAAATATACACCAACCGCACTATTATAAATCCATATATCCATATAAGCATAATGAGTATAAATAATCCATAAAGATATTAGTCAAACTGCATATCCCATGCTTTTATCACGGTAATACATGTACACCCCATGCTCATACGGCAAATATTAATACGTAAGAGATACTGAAATTATATATTGGCTAGTCCGCTTTTTCCATATAATCCATTTAGTCCATATAGCAAATAAGTTCTATTTCCAAATTAAGACCTTGTGGACTTAGTGTTTGTAACCTAAAGATCCAATAGGCCTCTGTTTTCAATAGCCTCTTGTGCAGATCCCCTTTACGTATAGTTTGTCGTACCTTATCTATAACCTGAAATTTTATATTGTTACTACTCCCATGTTCTTGAATCATATGGGCCGAAATTGCTGATTTTTTATCCCCTTTCCTAATCGCATTAATATGTTCAAATACTATACTATACTATACTAAATGTCTGTGCTTTGGATCTGGTGTCAGCCTCTAACTAGACATTTAATACACTTCTGTACTTTTTGGTCAATGTTGAAATCCTGTTATGTAAAAATCCTATTATTCCATGGGGTGTTCAACTCTATAGGAAAGGCTATGGTATGTCTATATATATAGTGAATAATGTATCCCCTACTGTAAATTCTAAGGAAATTAGAAGGAGTTCTGTGTCTATCAGGGGTGTAACTGCAGGGCCCAGGGCCCCTGCGAGATTGGAGGCCGGGCCCCTGACACACTCCCTCGCCACTGTGCAAAAGGTCCGCAACCAGCTGTTTTTAAACAGCTGATCGCGCATATGAAGTAAACATGCATGGTCTGTTGTTTAAAAGACTGGAACCGAACTTCCGGTTTGGTTCCGGTATTCTAAACAGCCAGCTGATCGTGTGTATGTTTCCTTCATATGCATGATGAGCTGTTTAAAAACAGCTAAGTGCAGATCTTTGGTGCGGGCCCTCTTACCCCCCCAAGCGGACACGGGGGTGGCGAAGCCGGTAGTTGTGCCAGTGGTGTCTATATAAAACAAAAGGCCTGAATTATATATTTATAACCTTCCCCTTCTTTTATTTATGGTAGGAATGGTTAAAATAATAACCTTATAATTATATAAGGATATATAACCCCCCCCCCCTTCCTAACACTCACCTCCACAAGCGTGCAGGAGAGGAAAGTGCCAAACTGAAAACAGAAGCCACAATGGGGAACTGGAAGCCGCAAAGGGGTACTTTATAGCAGATAATGCTTTGAACTGTAAATTATAAGGATATTATAGGTCACCTTGGAGTTCCGTGCCATGTACAGTAAAAAAGGCACGCAGCCTTGTGTTTTTATATGGTCATGGAACAGATATTATGGGTATTATGAGTATAAAGGTTGAACTAGATGAATGTATGTCTTTATACATCCTCCAATACTATCTTACAATGTAACTGTTAGACAGACATTATGGGTAGGGTATAAAGGTTGAACTAGATAGAGGTATGTCTTTATACAACCTCCAATACTATGTTACTATGTAACTGTTAGACAGACATTATGGGTAGGGTATAAAGGTTGAACTAGATGGACGTATGTCTTTATTCAACCTCCAATACTATGTTACTATGTAACTGTTATACAGACATTATGGGTAGGGTATAAAGGTTGGACTAGATGGACGTATGTCTTTATTCAACCTCCAATACTATGTTACTATGTAACTGTTTACAGACATTATGGGTTAGGGTAAAATGTTGACTAGATGGATGTATGTCTTTATACAAACTCCAATACTATGTTACTGTGTAAACTGGTATACAGACAATATGGGTAGGTACAAAGGTTGGACTAGATGCATGTATGTCAGATACAACCTCCAATACTATGTTACTATGTAACTGTGGAGACAGACATTATGGGTAGAGGTATAAAGGTTGACTAGATGGACATGTTGTCTTTATAAAACCTCCAATACTATCAAGGTTTATTCAATAAAAGTTTTCATCCTTAAAAATGGTGCTAATTTTGACCCCAACCAATTAGATCTTATTTAAAATTTGAAAACTAACATCTGATTGGTTGGGGCAAAAATAAACACCATTTTTAATGATAAGAACTTTATTGAATCTCCCTGTATGTTACTATGTAACTGTTATACAGACATTATGGGTTGGTATAAAGGTTTGGACTAGATGGACTATGTATTTATACAAACCCAAACTATGCTACTATGTAACGGTTATACAGACATATGGCTTGGATATAAAGGTTGGACTAGATGGACGTATGTCTTATATAACCTCCAATACTATGTTTACTATGTAACTGTTTATACAGACATTATGGTTGGGTATAAAGGTGGTATAGATAGACGTATGTCTTTATACAACCTCCAATACTATGTTACATATAACTGTTAGACAGACATTATGGGTAGGGTATAAAGGTTGGTATATATGGACGTATGTCTTTATACAACCTCCAATACTATGTTTACTATGTAACTGTTAGACAGACATATGGGTAGGGTATAAAGGTTGGATTAGATGGACGTATGTCTTTATACACCTCAATACTATGTTACTATGTAACTGTTAGACAGACATTATGGGTAGGGTATAAATGTTGGAATAGATGGAAGTATGTCTTTATTCAACCTCCAATACTATGTTACTATGTAACTGTTAGACAGACATTATGGGTAGGGTATAAATGTTGGAATAGATGGGCGTATGTCTTTATACAACTCCAACTATGTTACTATGTAACTGTTATACAGACATTATGGGTAGAATATAAAGGTGGACTAGATGGACATATGTCTTTTATTCAACCTCCAATACTATGTTACTATGTAACTATGTAACTGCCCCGGTGCTGCCGAAGGATTTCAAAAAAACGAAGAGGATACCAGCGCACCTCGTAGGTCTTTTTTCTCAGTGTAAGATATTTATTCCACACACAGCGTTACAGAATCAACGCGTTTCAGCCATCTTGGCCGTCGTCAGGATCGACGACGACGGCCAAGATGGCTGAAACGCGTTGATTCTGTAACGCTGTGTGTGGAATAAATATCTTACACTGAGAAAAGAGACCTACGAGTGCGCTGGTATCCTTCTCGTTATATATATATATATATATATATATATATATTATATATACATAATAAACAGCCATTCATTACAAGTGTATCCCACCCCTCTCGGATCGTCCGGGAGTCTCCCAATTCTGGGGTGGTCTCCCGCACTCCCGCAAGACCACTCCAGACTCCCGGACTGAGAGTCCTCCCAAGTCAGCCCACTTTCCAAGGCCACGCCCTGGAATCCTGAGAACGTCCCTAAACCGCCTCCCACCCCCTAAGAACCAGGCCATGCCCCTGTGATGTCAACGCCCTGCCCCCATGTGGATGTCACCCCCTCACCATGCCCCTTTTCCACACCCTGCCCGGAAGCCGAAGGGGAGGTGGGATGTCTGCCAAAACTGGATCCCTTGTATAAATATACAATAACACTATATATATAACCTACCCCTGTAGTGGATTTCTATGGGAGGAACTGTAAGATTATAGCCTTATAACTACCCCGTAGTAGATTTCTATGGGAGGAACTGTAAGATTATAGCCTTATAACCTACCCCTTAGTGGATTTCTATGGGAGGAAACTGTAAGATTATAGCCTTATAATCTACAGTTCCAGGAGGAGAAGGAAACCAGAAGCCACAAAGGGATAGGTTAACATAATAACCCTGCAAAATCGTTTTTCCCCGCACTCCTATTTCAAGCTGCTTTCTAGGTGCTGTTCCTCAGTAGCTGCCAACCACTTGCAGTTATAAAAGTTTATCCAATATTAATTGTCTGAAGAACGCACTCTTGAAGCTGTTTTCACTTTAGTTGTGTTTATTAATGACATACGTCATACATGTATATTGCAATCATCCCACCCTGCCAAATCTGGCTTCTGGGCAGGGTGGGGAGAAGGGGCGGGGCTGACTGGCGTGAGGTCAATGACATCACAAAGGGGGGAGCTAGGCGGGCAGGCTTTCAATGACGTCACAAACGGGCAGGTTATGGGCAGGCCACTACATGTGACTTAATTTACGTCACAGAAGAGGCATGGTTAGGGGGAGCGTGACGTAAATTACGTCACAGAAGAGGCGTGCCAAAAGAAAAGAAGGCGTTCCGGAGGCGGAGCTGGCTGGTAAGTTTGGGGTCCCCTCCGTGAGGGGTGGGATGCTTGTATAGAAGTCACCTGGAGTTCCGTGCCCTGTATAAAAGGTACTCGGCCTGCGGCCTCGTACTTTATATGGTCATGAACTCCTTGGTGACTTCTAATATCTCTAAATTTACATTTGAGGGTGCATTAACCAATATATAATAATACACAGCCATTCATTGCTATACTGGGAGATAATTAGGACAAGTTCCAACTCTCCCATAGCACAGACTGTTCTCTCCTCTCATGTGACTCACCGCCCATGGACCAACGTCAGGTGATGCAGAGGCGAGGGGCGGAGTGTGGTGATGCAGAGGGCGGGGCCAAGAGCCGGGTAACTATATATGCTGGTTACGGAAGGTGGTGTTTCCTGTAGCAGTGCAGTAGCCCTCAGGTAAGTTGTTGCTAAGCTCCATTCCACCGGCCATAGATGTAACGCCACGGCTTCTCTTAGTTAGACGCTTCACACACCCCTAATTATTTCCACTTGGACTTTCCCAAGACCTTTCGCCTCCCTTACGGGTGCTGCTGGTACATACCATGTTAAGGGCGGGGGGCTTAAATGGAAACATAGCTCAGTGACCGATACCAGGGGGGGTCATAACATACAAGGTCACGTGATATGCTTGTTACTGACACACTTCACCCACCGGAATACGTCACTCAGTCTAGCCCCACTGCCTGCAAGTCAGTGTGAGTCTCTTCCAATATGGTTCCCCAGGGTCATTGGTGTCCTAGGGCTGGTTCGTTCCAGTGGGCAGGAGATGTCCTGGGCAGGGAAAAACATTGCTGGAGAATGTAGGCCACCCCTTTAATGCCATGAAAACTCACTGTGCTCCCATAAGTTCCTATAGGATTATATTGATAATAGTTACAAGGTGCTCTGTGGATTTCAGAATCACAGTGCCAGGAAGCAAAATAAATTGACCTGGCCCTGCTGTACGCAACATGGCTCCCTCCAACGTATACAATACCCAATGCAGCATCTTGTCAGGCTTGGCGTGTTCCAATTGTCCCCTTACAATAAGGACTTGTTCTTTATTGGGCATGTACACTGTAAAAACAACTTTAATCTTCCTGATACCCTGTTACCCTCCCATAGCCACCTTTAGTGCTTGTATCTTGCTGGCTTCCTCCACTGTAATCCTGTTTTTAGTACTGCCCCCATGACGTTTCCAAATCTCCAATGTCCACTAGGTCTATGAATCCTGCGGCGGTCATCATGCTGTTGCGGTGCAATGATGTTACAGGGGCACACGCTCGTGGCAACTCACCGGTACATGTGGATTGACATTGCACGTGTGTCGCATGGCCTGCGGCATTCTTAGACCAACGTGGGATGTTGGAGATTTGGAAATATTGTGGGGGCAGAAACAAAAACATAACATTCAAGGTGAAAAAACCGCTTTATATTTAAAGCCACAGCTAGCCAGTAAGAAAGTTTGTTTTACCAGTACGTGCCCTTTAGAAGATGGAAACTGTAAGGTGAGAACTGCTGCAGTGACTTGGTTTTCTGTCAATGGTTTATGTATTTTTATTTGCACACCAGTAATTGGCTCGGTTAAAGGTGGCCATACACTACAAAAGGCTGTTAGGGTTGTGATTGCGATCTTAAAACGACCAATACTTTGATACAAAGATGTACAATGTAATTTCAGAAATACTACCATTTTATCTATCAACGTAAAAAAACAAGTTGTAATTATAATCGATATTACGATCTAATGTCGTACAGCTGGGAAAATGTACAATGATTTTTTTCAATGGACTTGTCAGACTGTCATAAAATCGGCCTAAGTATGGTCACCTTAAGTGTTTCCTGTTTACACGTTGCAGGTTGTCTGTCCATATGACAAGACGAATCAGGCGTCACTGTGATGTCTAGACCATTAAAAACTACTGCTGAAAGCTTAGTGTTCTCCACCGAAATTTTTTTCAACGGGTGGGACAAGGAAATTTTTGGTGGTGGGGAAAAATGTCACTCATCATGCTCCATTATATAGTTTTACAACATCTGCAGGGAATTGTAGTTCATACAACATCTGAAGGTAACCCATGTAAAATGGCAGCACAAATACATGTGCCAACCTTTTGTGGCCTTGGGATCGTGGAAGCTATTACATGCGTAAAATAAGCTTACAAGTGTAAAAAAGGGTCTGGACGGGGCAGTTTGGCAGGAGTTTTACTGACCTATTGGTACACCTATTAAACACTACAATCTAATTTTTTTTTTTTTTTTTTTTTAAAGCACAAGTGTTTCTATAGAATTTTTTTTCCAGCCGGGTGGCATGAAAAAGTAGCCGGGTGGGCTGCCCGGCTAAAAGACCCTAGGGAGAACACTGGCTTAGATCTACTTGCTCCCTGGACTGTACCCCTGCAGAAGGTCTGTCTTCAGATCCTTATGATTTAGGCGGTGTATATTTTTCACCATATTCTAGAAAGTAATCTTGTGGCTACCTCAGTAGGTTGCACCCTCCTGTTTTATGGTAGATGTGCGTATAATGGTTTGGTTTATGTTTTCACACAAGCTCTTGAAAAGAAACAAAAACTAAAGAAGTATCGAATTGCTTGTCTGAAAATATATTTGGTGTCTGTTCACTTTCTGCTTGATATCAATAACCTCTGGATTCACTACATGTTCATGTTTTCGGCTCAAACAGGCTTATGTGAGCTATCCTGTCACGGAGACTGCTAATTATTGAATCCAAAGTTGAGCATAATTTGGAATGGAATCCATACTGTGCTTATATCAGAGTTGACCTAATTCAACTGAATGTATGCAATGCAGTTTGAGAACTCTTTATCAGGATGTTTTTCATTGTTGGTGCTTTGACTCTTCATTTAGAAAGATGGTTTAGTCTTAAGATGTTAACTTGGTATTGAAGCTCCTTATAGAACTATACACTTGGCAGTCAGACACTTAGCTCTCGGCATTTTGGTAAAAGTAGATTATAAATTAACTGAGTGGGCCCAAGCTGCCTGTTACAGCCTAGTTTTGAATAGCCGAGATCAAATTGTGGATTTTATTTTAATAACTTCCTCCTTATGTCATTGGGAGTTCTGGGAATTGATGAGCTATCACATGACCATGTAAGGTTTGTTGATGCTAGCATGTTTTTCTCGGATGCAATGTTAGTGCCATATGTACAAGGACTATCCTAGAAAAACCACTGTTCTCCTCCACTTTTAAACTACTATCTTTGGTAGTTCACACTGCTAGGCTGCAGGTTTACCATTTAAAGCGGTTGGGGTTGTCTTTGTGTCTCTGCTTCACAATATGCACAAAATCCATTGGTTGTATTTGTGGTGATGAGAACCAAATGTAGATTGAGTTCTCTAAATACAGTGTCTAGTTTAATGGATCAGTTGGTCATAGTTTTGCATGCTATCCAAGGTTAAACAAACAATAGGTCAGAGTGCATATCCTTTTAACCCTTAATGTTTGTCTAATTCATAAGAATTTATAATATATTGTGCCTTTATAAAGAGCTCTATAACAGAAGTTCCTATTCCCAGCACTTGTGTACGTTGGCAAGCAATGGAAAGTATAATGTGCACCTGTCTAAGGGCACAAGCCCCTTCCTTGTACAATAAATAGCAGGAAGTGTGTCGTTATGTGCGCTTGTACTGTTTCCATTAACAATATGTTCCTGTGGTTTGTTGCTACCAAGCTTCTTTCTGTTGACCTTGTGGTATCTTCTTTTACAGGGGAGTCCTGCAGCATGTGGCAGTCGGTAATTGTGCTCTGCTTTCTGGCCTCTGTTGCCAGTTCCGCCATGTTCCCTACTTTGCTCCTTGTCCCGAGACATGGTGAATTTTATTAACAAGATCAACACTTCTGGACGGTAAGTAGAATTTAGAGGATCCTTTAAATTATAAAAGCAGCTATAGAAAAACATACAGCCAGGTGTAATACTCACTACATTATGGGGTAAAATGGAGGGTAACCCCTGCTTCCCAATGAATATCAGGTTAGCGTAGGTTTAAATTCTATTTTTCCGGGACCTGTATGGTTTTCTATTAACAAAGTTGTTTTGTGCGAAAAGGTAAAAATAGTCGTTACCCTCCACACTCCTTACCTGCCTGGTACTGCAATGCTGTAACTCGTGCTGAGCAAGTACTACATCCACAAGAACCCAGAAGGAAGAGGGGGTAGGTATTAAAGTGCCCTGCAGTACGAGCTGTAGAGATTTGCTTTTCAATTGTATCCCCTCTGATTACTATGGGGTTTAGGGCCTGATAACATACAGGAACTAATTACTACGGAATTATAAATAGTAGAAGAAACTGGCCGTTATTAATGTCATTTTTACAAGTTCAAGAACTGCAATTAAGCTCCTCCTAAACTCTGCAGTGGAGCGCAGAGCAGACTCGCCCCTTACTAGGAAAGGCATCTGTTTTCATGCGCTCTCGTCTGCCTGCAACGGTGGGTATCATAGGGGAGGATTAATTCTGGATCTTCCTTGTAAAAATGACCTTAATCCAAATCCATTACTTCTGCTTCTTCAATTAATTTAACCCAACTGCCCCACTGTGGCAGTGTAAAAATCCTTACATCCCTGCTCAATGGTTGTCCAAGATGCAAAAATTGAGGAAGTGGAGGTGTCTGAGTCATCCAGTCCCTGATTCTTCCTTTCCTCCAGGAGGACTGTGACGTGCACAGGGGAGCCCCTCTTCTCCCCACACCCCTCCTCCATATCCCTTCTAGCTGCTTCTTTATGCTACCTATAAAAGCTTTTCCGTAAAACTTTCTGCTTATGATTTTTAAGTGGACACTTATCCGCTCGCACAAAATTACAGTAATCACGTGCTTTCTTACAGGTGATCAGTCTCACTAGTTCACTAATGCATTCACAAAGATCTTTTCAATAACTTTCATATACCTTAATTCTTACAGGTGGACCTATAACGCTGCATGTAATAGAATTGGGAACAATTCGTCAAATTTAAGGGTAACTGGTCTCTAATTCTTTCTTTCTTCCAAATTAGAAAGAATTGTATAAAAAGTCTTCCATCACGTCTTCAAAATAAAACGTAAATCACACCTCTAGATAACAATTTGTGAGAAGTTATTGGGAAAGGTTTAGCAATATTACTTCTGCTTGAACACTTCCTGTTTTTCAGCCATGTGACCAGCCTCTGCCTGCATTAATAGGCTCCCTTCTCAACTGTCCATTTTGTCCCTGGGACTTCTGATTTCCCCAGCATTAAGTCTCAACTGAGCATGCTTCTCCCCTCGGGGCAGACAGGCAAGGGGCCGAGTAAGAGTGATGTCACATCAACCACTGGAAGCAGGAAGTTTGAACATTCACCCCAATGTAATTTCTCACTGCTCCAGCCAGAGATGTGATTGTCAGCTCCTTTTAAGGAAATACTGCAGGTTTCATTTAGCCCTAACTTTGTTTGGAGACCCCAGTTAACCTTTAAAGGGTATGTCGACCCCTAAAATACTTTCCATAGTGCAGGGCACCCCATCCCCACCCCCAACCACCGATTTACTTAGTAAAACAAGCCTCAGAAAGATACTTAGGGTGAGGCCACTGCAACGCACAGGAATCGCGCACAAAATCGCGAGCGTTATCGCACGCGATTCGTGCGCGTTTCGCGTCCGCGTTTTGCGCGTGCGTTTTCGCCTTTTCCACGTTATAGAAACGCATGCGTTAACGCACCAAAAATGGTGAACGCATGCGTTACCATAACGCGAACGGACGCGCAATCGCTGCGCATCGGAAATCGCGGGAATTTTTGCGTTCCCGATTTCCATTTTGCGCCCGAGTTCGCGCTTTCCTAAACGCCAGCGCGAAAAACGCGTCTAGTGTGGCCTAGCCCTTAGTCCTCATTCCCCTGGCGTCTGCATAGTTCCAGCCCTGTCTTAATCAGCTAGCCAATCAGATGCAGCTGCTGGTTCGCCCTTATTTCTGCTTCTGCTAGCTGAGAGCTGGAGGAACAAAGGTCTAAGTATATTTCTTAGGGCCTTTTTTTACTAAAGTAAATCGGCGGTTGGGGGTGGGGTGGGTGCCCTGCACTATGGAAAGTTTATTTTAGGGGTCGACATTCCCTTTAAATTCGACTGTAAGGTGCATTATTCCTTATCTATTCCCATAGCGGTATAGGCCACCATAAAAATTGAGGTATCTGAAAGTTATATATAAAATCTTGCTAAGGAGTGTCTGGATCTCTGTGAATGCATAAAGTGTAACTAGTGAGACTGATCACCTGTAAAAAGCAAGTCATTGCGATACTGTAGGTTGTGTGAGTGATAAGTGTCCACTTAAAAATCGTAAGCCGAAAAGTTCAACGGGAACAGTTATTTGTTGCAAGTGTTTGCGCGCCAACAAGTTGAAAGATTTTGAGTGGTTTGACTGTTTGTTTTACTAAGAAGTGTTTAAAACTTTAAAGTGCTATACTAATTTAATTATTTAGATTACAACTCTAGTTATTCTACATTGTCTTCATTTTGAAAAATTGATTCATCCTTGCGCTATGGCAGTAGTGAGCTGCCAATTCTGGTTCTTTAATGGCCCCTTTTTCCCAGAATGCACCACTTCCTTGGAATGTTCTTAACACTTTCTACTATTGCTGTTGGATGGGTCAAATGTGTTTCAGATCTCGAATGAGAAAACTGTTACATCCTGAACATGGTTTTATTTTTTGTCAGTCAGAACCAATATTAGCAGAGTAGTGCATCTTGGTCAGTAGTAAAATAACCTGCCTCCTCTCTACTACCCATCCATGTCAATGTGACAGTCTTTATACCAGTAACATTTTGTAGATTAACTGGGAGATGTAATAAAGTTCACATTAAAAATGGTGCTTATTTCGCCCAAAACAATTTGGCTTTAAATGGTAAATACTTTTGATGGTTGGGTCAAAATTGGCACCATTTTTACACAATAAGAACTTTTATTGAATCTCCCTGTAAGTCTTTTAATGCTGTTGGCCTTGGCAGGTTTTATTTCTGTTCTCCTTTCAGGCTGGGCACAACTTTGCCCGTACTGACCTTGGCTACGTGAAGAAGCTCTGTGGAACATTTCTTAATGGCCCCAAACTGCCAATAAGGTAAGCACTGTGTGTGTGTGGGTGTACATAGCATTTTCTTAGTAAGTGCTGCTTACACACTGATTCTGTTTCTCCTTCTGTAAGGTCTCTTTTGCCAATGGTTTAGACCTTCCAGACAACTTGACAGTCGCACAAATTGGCCAAATTGTCCAACCATCAAGGAAGTCCGAGATCAAGGTTCCTGTGGTTCTTGCTGGGTAATCACTTGTATTTGATTTAATGAAGAGCTTGCTTAACCTTGACTCTTCCTGTAGTGTCACTGTTGGTTGTCTACTCTACAGGCTTCGGTGCAGTAGAATCCATTCTGACGTGTCTGCGTTCACACAAACGGCAAAGTTATTTGAGGTTTCTCAGAAGATCTGCTTTCATGCTGCGGCTTTGAATGTGGGATGGGGTAAGTAGCTGTCACATAGCCACCAATTCTCTTCAGGTTAAAGGTGTGGAAACCTGGCGATCTTACCTCTGAAATGTCCCACCATCTATGTTCTAAATAATGGGAAGTTAGTTATATTTAATATACCATTCACCTCTATCCACCTGGTGATCGAGCTGAATGTGTGGGTTGTGGTGATACTTCACTGACCATAATTCTTAATCAGTTTCTGTCCTTAGGTGCAAGGGAGGTTATCCTTCTGGAGCATGGAAGATACTGGACTGAGGCTGGTCTGTCTCCGGGGGATTGTACGACTCCCACCGGGTATGTATATCTTTACATTTTGGAGTGTCTCTGTTTAACGGCACAGTTTCATGCCTTTTAACTCGACAGCAGGACTGGATTACATAGCTGGGATCATTGGTCTTGGCTTGTTCCAGTTGCGGTTGATCTAGGTTTGCTAGAAATTTTGTTGTGCTGCATCTGGTATCACTGCTTATTCGCCAGTTTGTCAAGGAAGAAAGTCTAAAACCAACTAACTGCCACGCTTGTCTAAGTTAATATTAATCCGTAGTGAGCCTATATTGTGTGGTTAGTTCAGGGGACTCCCTCACTACAGGTACCGAGCGTGGGATACCACACATATAATGAAGGATCAAGGGCCATTTTGACCCAATCTTAAGTGGAACACTTGAGAGCGTTGATTGAAGGTTCTATTTATGCTCATGTTTAATAGATACAGTAGTTGGCTTGTATAATAGTAGTGTTATTGTGTTAATTCCTCTTTGTATGCACTGATTAGGATGATAGTGATGTCATTTGCAAAGATAGTTTATTTATTGTGGTATTAGCACTCAAACTCCTGACCCAACACACGTTGCAATGAAATACTAGGAAACCCCCTTCCTGTATTTTACTTCATAGGCTGCAGGCCTTACTCCATCCCTCCTTGTGAGCACCATGTGAACGGTTCCCGGCCATCATCCGCACCGGGGAGAGGGAGACACTCCAAGTGTGTGAAAAAAATGTGAGGATGGCTATGCACCCGGCTACAAGGAGACAAGCATTTTGGTAAGTCGAGCCACACTGCAGATTTCTTGTGTTGGTGCGGTTTACTTTACTAGCCTAGTTTCTACAGGATCCCGACACTAGCAGGCAATCCTTCCGGTGTGATGTTTCCTTCCATATGGAAATCATGGCTTGTTTAATGTGCTGGTAGTTGCTGAACTTTATTCTAATCCAGGTATATGAACCTCATTCTGTAGGAGTTACATCTTACGGTGTCCCAAAGTGAGCAGGAAAGTCATGGCGGAGATCTACAAATGGGACCTGTTGAGGGCGCGTTTACAGTTTATGCCGACTTTCCCATGTACAAGTCAGGTGAGTGGATCTGTAGGGAGTCACACCCCTCTCCTGTAATGTACAACTGGATACCTTATTGTCCTTCAAGTTTGGGACTGAACAGGTGATTGATGTCTTTATAGGTGTTTATCGCCATGAAACCGGAGAGGAACTTGGAGGCCATGCAATTAAAGTTATAGGATGGGGTGTGGAAAATGGGGTTAATACTGGTGTGTGCAAAACTCCTGGAACACTGACTGGGGCGATAATGGTAAGATAAATCTCTTCGAATTCTCATCCACCCTGTAAAACTGGTGTTCATTCATCAGCTTTACCCAATCAGAAGAATTATTTCCAAAATGGAGTTTGAAACTTGAAAAATGACTCTCTGTCCTTTTGGGCATTGCATGTGCCTAGAACTGCTGAATTGTTATAGACTCAAATCCTCATTAGCATTACTGTTTTTGGCATTTCCAATTTCTGCAGCACCTCCTACCTAGGAAAAAAATACAATTTACTTTGTAAAGCCCCTTGATCCAGGAGCTCTCTGTGTCTGTCTTCAATGTAATGGCTACTTGTGCAGGTCTCGATTATTTATTTTCTACTTCTTCTTTAGGTTTCTTCAAGATCCTGCGTGGTGAGAATCACTGTGGGATTGAATCTGAGATGGTTGCTGGGATTCCCAAAAACTAGTTCATTTTATTACATTTTATTTTCTTTTATCCTAACATGGACATTTAGAAGGGTGGGGAAAAGGATTTTTCTTTTTATATTATTCCAGAGGATTATTAGTATGAGGGTAACTAGTCTCACTGGAGTAGAATTTTATTAAGGAGGCCCCTAGATTCACAGCAGGGATTTTTCTCTTGATAGGTTGTGAGTTACCTAGTTGGAATAAGTGTCAATTAAGATTGGGGTTGATGCAATAATGCCTGTTAAATTATTTTACACCAACCAATCGGATGTTTGCTTTTTACGGAGTTGTTGCAGTTCGATAACCTTGGTTGGTGCAGATCAATAGTTCAGGCAAAATACCGTATATACTCGAGTATTAAACCGAGGGTACCCCAATTTTCAGCTAAAAATCCTATTAATATTAAGTTATTGACCCGTATAAACTGAGGGTAGAAAATTGGCACTCAGATGTTGGAAACTACAACTCCCACTAAATAAAGCATGCTGGGAGTTGTAGTTCCAAACATCTTGAAGTCCAAGTGAGGGTGGCATTCAAGTGTTTGGAAACTACAACTCCCAGCATGCTTTATTAGCTGGGAGTTGTAGTTTCCAAAACATCTTGAATGCCACCCTCCCCTCAGTTCAGTTTGTACACTGTGGACTCTCTCCCTGTGGACGACTCTTCTTCTCTATCTGTGGGCTCTTCCTCCATCATCCTGGCAGGTAGACGGTGATCTGCATTCCGGCACGCGCGCGCCCATTCCTGTACCGGCGCGCCGGCCTGAAGTCCACTGCCCGTCGCGGGCAGTGACTCAGGCGGCGCGCCAGTGCAAGAAAAGATTTGCGCGGGCTGCCGGAATGCCCAGTAAGTGGTTTGACTCGAGTATAAACCGAGTCAGAGTTTCAGGCTGATTTTTCAGCCTGAAAAACTCGGTTTTATACTTGAGTATATACGGTATTTACACTTTTTATTGTAAAGCCCCTTTGTGTTTACAGTGAATTGGATTTTTTTTTATTACAGGGTTGAATGTAAACGACTAGTTTAGTAAGGTAATCCCAGTTGAACGACATGGAGATATTACCATATGCCAGTGCTGCTCAAGGAGAAATTGTCAAACTCCCTTACTCCAATTAAACTGCACAGAATATCCTATACTGCTAGAAATGTGTATCCAATGTGTTGCTAAAGGTCCTAATGTAAATGGATCTTTTAATATTCGTTTTTCTTTTTATGCACAATGACATGGGGATCTGTATACAGATGGAATTGGCATTCGGTGCAGTTTTACCCAAAACACTAAGCGGCTTTGCCTTTAACCACAACCCATGCCTTTATGCTTATTACCAACTGGGGGTGTGGCTATAATGCAGGATCTTAAATGGGGCCATAGCTGCTGCCGTGTTAGATGGGTAAACAGTTACATGTCACAAAGGCTTGGACAAAGCTGAAATTTTCAAAATCAGTTTAAAATACACCAGTGCCTGCTGTATCAACGGCTCATGTTGCCTTTTGTTAATTGTGGTCTTTAAAAGATGGTATGTCACTATTTTTTTAATTTGCCAATAAATGCTTTTGTCTTCCTTTAATCATGTGATGTATCCGTGTATTTCTTTTGGAAAAACCAATTCCATTCCTTGGGCCCAAGTCTGGTATTAAAGGGCATGTCCACCCCAAAACGAAAATCCCCTCCCCCCCAACTACTGGCCTCCACCTGTAGTGTAGTTTATCCTCACCACCCAGCTCCATAGGGTTTCTCTGTAAACCCCCCACCCCCCCCAAAGTCTCAAAACTAACACCAGGAGTGGATAGCAGGTATCGCCTGCTATCTTGCCTCCGGTAGAGTATTTGCCAGTGCTGGCACGGTGGGGAACTGTTATACAGACATTATGGGTAGGATATAAAGGTTGGACTAGATGGACGTATGTCTTTATTCAACCTCCAATACTATGTTACTATGTAACTGTTATACAGACATTATGGGTAGGGTATAAAGGTTGGACTAGATGGACGTATGTCTTTATATGTTACTATGTAACTGTTATACAGACATTATGGGTAGGGTATAAATGTTGGACTAGATGGATGTATGTCTTTATACAAACTCCAATACTATGTTACTGTGTAACTGTTATACAGACAATATGGGTAGGGTACAAAGGTTGGACTAGATGCATGTATGTCTAGATACAACCTCCAATACTATGTTACTATGTAACTGTGAGACAGACATTATGGGTAGGGTATAAAGGTTGGACTAGATGGACATTTGTCTTTATAAAACCTCCAATACTATCAAGGTTATTCAATAAAAGTTCTTATCCTTAAAAATGGTGCTAATTTTACCCCAACCAATTAGATCTTATTTAAAATTTGAAAGCTAACATCTGATTGGTTGGGGCAAAATAAACACCATTTTTAATGATAAGAACTTTTATTGAATCTCCCTGTATGTTACTATGTAACTGTTATACAGACATTATGGGTTGGGTATAAAGGTTGGACTAGATGGACTATGTATTTATACAACCTCCAAAACTATGCTACTATGTAACGGTTATACAGACATTATGGCTTGGATATAAAGGTTGGACTAGATGGACGTATGTCTTTATATAACCTCCAATACTATGTTACTATGTAACTGTTATACAGACATTATGGGTTGGGTATAAAGGTTGGTATAGATAGACGTATGTCTTTATACAACCTCCAATACTATGTTACTATATAACTGTTAGACAGACATTATGGGTAGGGTATAAAGGTTGGTATAGATGGACGTATGTCTTTATACAACCTCCAATACTATGTTACTATGTAACTGTTAGACAGACATTATGGGTAGGGTATAAAGGTTGGATTAGATGGACGTATGTCTTTATACAACCTCCAATACTATGTTACTATGTAACTGTTAGACAGACATTATGGGTAGGGTATAAATGTTGGAATAGATGGAAGTATGTCTTTATTCAACCTCCAATACTATGTTACTATGTAACTGTTAGACAGACATTATGGGTAGGGTATAAATGTTGGAATAGATGGGCGTATGTCTTTATACAACCTCCAATACTATGTTACTATGTAACTGTTATACAGACATTATGGGTAGAATATAAAGGTTGGACTAGATGGACATATGTCTTTATTCAACCTCCAATACTATGTTACTATGTAACTATGTAACTGCCCCGGTGCTGCCGAAGGATTTCAAAAAAAGAAGAGGATACCAGCGCACTCGTGAGGTCTTTTTTCTCAGTGTAAGATATTTATTCCCACACAGCGTTACAGAATCAACGCGTTTCAGCCATCTTGGCCGTCGTCAGGATCGACGACGACGGCCAAGATGGCTGAAAAGCGTTGATTCTGTAACGCGGTGTGTGGAATAAATATCTTACACTGAGAAAAGAGACCTACGAGTGCGCTGGTATCCTCTTCGTTATATTATATATATATATATATATATATAATATATATACATAATAAACAGCCATTCATTACAAGGTATCCCACCCCTCTCGGATCGTCCGGGAGTCTCCCTAATTCTGGGGTGGTCTCCCGCACTCCCGCAAGACCACTCCAGACTCCCGGACTTGAGAGTCCTCCCAAGTCAAGCCCACTTTCCAAGGCCACGCCCTGGAATGCCCTGAGAACGTCCCTAAACCCGCCTCCCACCACCCCTAGAACACAGGCCATGCCCCTTGTGATGTCACGCCCTGCCCCCATGTGATGTCACGCCCCCTTCACCATGCCCCTTTTCCACACCCTGCCCGGAAGCCTGAAGGGGCAGGATGGGATGTCTGCCAAACTGGGATCCCTTGTATAATATACATTAATAACACTATATATATATAACCTACCCCTGTAGTGGATTTCTATGGGAGGAACTGTAAGATTATAGCCTTATAACCTACCCCTGTAGTAGATTTCTATGGGAGGAACTGTAAGATTATAGCCTTATAACCTACCCCTGTAGTGGATTTCTATGGGAGGAACTGTAAGATTATAGCCTTATAATCTTACAGTTCCAGGAGGAGAAGGAAACCAGAAGCCACAAAGGGATAGGTTAACATAAATAATCCCTGCAAAATCGTTTTATCCCCGCACTCCTATTTCAAGCTGCTTTCTAGGTGCTGTTCCTCAGTAGCTGCCAACCACTTGCAGTTATAAAAGTTTATCCAATATTAATTTGTCTGAAGAACGCACTCTTGAAGCTGTTTCTCACTTTAGTTTGTGTTTATTAATGACATACGTGCATACATGTATATTAGCATACATCCCACCCTGCCAAATCTGGCTTCTGGGCAGGGTGGGGAGAAGGGGGCGGGGCTGACTGGCGTGAGGTCAATGACATCACAAAGGGGGTGGAGCTAGGGCGGGCAGGCTTCAATGACGTCACAAACGGGCAGGGTTATGGGCAGGCCACTACATGTGACTTAATTTACGTCACAGAAGAGGCATGGTTAGGGGGAGCGTGACGTAAATTACGTCACAGAAGAGGCGTGCCAAAGAAAAGAAGGCGTTCCGGAGGCGGAGCTGGCTGGTAAGTTTGGGTCCCCTCCCGGGAGGGGTGGGATGCTTGTATTAGAAGTCACCTTGGAGTTCCGTGCCCTGTATAAAAGGTACTCGGCCTGCGGCCTCGTACTTTTATATGGTCATGGAACTCCTTGGTGACTTCTAATATCTCTATAATTTACATTTGAGGGTGCATTAACCAATATATAATAATACACAGCCATTCATTGCTATACTGGGAGATAATTAGGACAAGTTCCAACTCTCCCATAGCACAGACTGTTCTCTCCTCTCATGTGACTCACCGCCCATGTGACCAACGTCAGGTGATGCAGAGGCGAGGGGCGGAGTGTGGTGATGCAGAGGGCGGGGCCAAGAGCCGGGTAACTATATAGTGCTGGTTACCGGGAAGGTGGTGTTTCCTGTAGCAGTGCAGTAGCCCTCAGGTAAGTTTGTTGCTAAGCTCCAGTTCCACCGGCCATAGATGTAACGCCACGGCTTCTCTTAGTTTAGACGCTTCACACACCCCTAATTATTTCCACTTGGACTTTCCCAAGACCTTTCGCCCTCCCTTACAGGGGCTGCTGGTACATACCATGTTAAGGGCGGGGGGCTTAAATGGAAACATAGCTCAGTGACCGATACCAGGGGGGGTCATAACAAGGTCACGTGATATGCTTGTTTACTGACAACTTCACCCACCGGAAATACGTCACTCAGTCTAGCCCCACTGCCTGCAAGTCACGTGTGAGTCTCTTCCAATATGGTTCCCCAGGTGTCATTGGTGTCCTAGGGCTGGTTCGTTCCCAGTGGGCAGGAGATGTCCTGGGCAGGGAAAAACATTGCTGGAGAATGTAGGCCACCCCTTTAATGCCATGAAAACTCACTGTGCTCCCATAAGTTCCTATAGGATTATATTGATAATAGTTACAAGGTGCTCTGTGGATTTCAGAATCACAGTGCCAGGAAGCAAAATAAAATTGACCTGGCCCTGCTGTACGCAACATGGCTCCCTCCAACGTATACAATACCCAATGCAGCATCTTGTAAGGCTTGGCGTGTTCCAATTGTCCCCTTACAATAAGGACTTGTCTTTATTGGGCATGTACACTGTAAAAACAACTTTAATCTTCCTGATACCCTGTTACCCTCCCATAGCCTACCTTTAGTGCTTGTATCTTGCTGGCTTCCTCCACTGTAATCCTGTTTTTAGTACTGCCCCCATGACGTTTCCAAATCTCCAGTGTCCACTAGGTCTATGAATCCTGCGGCGGTCATCATGCTGTTGCGGTGCAATGATGTTACAGGGGCACACGCTCGTGGCAACTTCACCGGTACATGTGGATTGACATTGCACGTGTGTCGCATGGCTGCGGCATTCTTAGACCAAGTGGATGTTGGAGATTTGGAAATATTGTGGGGGCAGAACTAAAAAACATAACATTCAAGGTGAAAAACCGCTTTATATTTAAAGCCACAGCTAGCCAGTAAGAAAGTTGTTTTTACACAGTACGTGCCCTTTAAGACTGGAAACTGTAAGGTGAAGACTGCTGCAGTGACTTGGTTTTCTGTCAATGGGTTTATTGTATTTTTATTTTGCACACCAGTAATTGGCTCGGTTAAAGGTGGCCATACACTACAAAAGGCTGTTAGGGTTGTGATTGCGATCTTAAAACGACCAATACTTTGATACAAAGATGTACAATGTTAATTTCAGAAAATACTACCATTTTATCTATCAACGTAAAAAAGACAAGTTGTAATTATAATCGATATTACGATCTAATGTCGTACAGCTTGGGAAAATGTACAATGATTTTTTTCAATGGACTTGTCAGACTGTACATAAAATCGGCCTAATGTATGGTCACCTTAAGTGTTTCCTGTTTAAACAGTTGCAGGTTGTCTGTCCATATGACAAGACGAATCAGGCGTCACTGTGATGTCCTAGACCATTAAAAACTACCTGCTGAAAGCTTAGTGTTCTCCCCAGAATTTTTTTCAAGCCGGGTGGGACAAGGAAATTTGGTGGTGGGGAAAAATGTGCACTGCATCATGCTCATTATATAGTTTTACAACATCTGCAGGGAATTGTAGTTCTACAACATCTGAAGGTAACCCATGTAAAATGGCAGCACAAATACATGTGCCAACCTTTTGTGGCCTTGGGGATCTTGGAAAAGCTAATTAACATGCTAAAATAAGCTTACAAGTGTAAAAAAAGGGTCTGGACTGGGCAGTTTTGGCAGGAGTTTTTACTGACCTATTGGTACACCTATTAAACCTACATCTAATTTTTTTTTTTTTTTTTTTTAAAGCACAAGTGTTCTCTTAAGAATTTTTTTTTCCAGCCGGGTGGCATGAAAAAGTAGCCGGGTGGGCTGCCCGGCTAAAAGACCCTAGGGAGAACACTGGCTTAGACTACTTGCTCCCTGGACTGTACCCCTGCAGAAGGTCTGTCTTCAGATCCTTATGATTTAGGCGGTGTATATTTTTCACCATATTTCTAGAAAGTAATCTTGTGGCTACCTGCAGTAGGTTGCACCCTCCTGTTTTATGGTAGATGTGCGTATAATGGTTTGGTTATGTTTTCACACAAGCTCTTGAAAAGAAACAAAAACTAAAGAAGTATCGAATTGCTTGTCTGAAAATATATTTGGTGTCTGTTTCACTTTCTGCTTTGATATCAATACACCTCTGGATTCACTACATGTTTCATGTTTTCGGCTAACAGGCTTATGTGAGCATATCCTCTGTCACGGAGACTGCTAATTATTGAATCCAAAGTTGAGCATAATTTGGAATGGAATCCATACTGTGCTTATATCAAGAGTGTACCTAATTCAACTGAATGTATTGCAATGCAGTTTGAGAACTCTTTATCAGGATGTTTTTCATTGTTGGTGCTTTGACTCTTCATTTATAGAAAGATGGTTTAGTTCTTAAGATGTTAACTTGGTATTGAAGCTCCTTATAGAACTATACACTTGGCAGTCAGACACTTAGCTCTCGGCATTTTGGTAAAAGTAGATTATAAATTAACTGAGTGGGCCCAAGCTGCCTGTTACAGGCCTAGTTTTGAATAGCCGAGATCAAATTGTGGATTTTATTTTAATAACTTCCTCCTTTAGTCACTTGGGAGTTCTGGGAATTGATGAGCTATCACATGACCATGTAAGGTTTTGTTGATGCTAGCATGTTTTTCTCGGGATGCAATGGTTACGTGCCATATGTAACAAGGCATATCCTAGAAAAACCTCACTGGTTCTCCTCCACTTTTAAACTACTATTCTTTGGTAGTTCACACTGCTAGGCTGCAGGTTTACCATTTAAAGCGGTTGGGGTTGTCTTTGTAGGTCTCTGCTTACAATATGCACAAAATCCATTGCTGTGGATTTGTAGGTGATGAGAACCAAATGTAGATTGAGTTCTCTAAATACAGTTGTCTAGTTTAATGGATCAGTTGGTCATAGTTGCATGCTATCCAAGGTTAAAACAAACAATAGGTCAGAGTGCAATATCCTTTTAACCCTTAATGTTTGTCTAATTCATAAGAATTTATAATATATTGTGCCTTTATAAAGAGCTCTATAACAGAAGTTCCTATTTCCCAGCACTTGTGTACTGTTGGCAAGCAATGGAAAGTATAATGTGCACCTGTCTAAGGGCACAAGCCCACTTCCTTGTACAATAAAATAGCAGGAAGTGTGTCGTTATGTGCGCTTGTACTGTTTCCATTATACAATATGTTCCTGTGGTTTGTTGCTACCAAGCTTCTTTCTGTTGACCTTGTGGTATCTTTCTTTTACAGGGGAGTCCTGCAGCAATGTGGCAGTCGGTAATTGTGCTCTGCTTTCTGGCCTCTGTTGCCAGTTCCCGCCATGTTCCCTACTTTGCTCCCTTGTCCCGAGACATGGTGAATTTTATTAACAAGATCAACACTTCCTGGACGGTAAGTAGAATTTAGAGGATCCTTATAAATTATAAAAGCAGCTATAGAAAACATACAGCCAGGTGTAATACTCCACATTATGGGGTAAAATGGAGGTAACCCCTGCTTCCCAATGTAATATCAGGTTAGCGTAGGTTTAAATTCTATTTTTCCGGGACCTGTATGGTTTTCTATTAACAAAGTTGTTTTGTGCGAAAAGGTAAAAATAGTCGTTACCCTCCACACTCCTTACCTGCCTGGTACCTGCAATGCTGTAACTCGTGCTGAGCAAGTACTACATCACAAGAACCCAGAAGGAAGAGGCGGGTAGGTATTAAAGTGCCCTGCAGTACGAGCTGTAGAGATTTGCTTTCAATTGTATCCCCTCTGATTACTATGGGGGTTTAGGGCCTGATACATACAGGAACTAATTACTACGGAATTATAAATAAGTAGAAGAAACTGACCGTGATTAATGTCATTTTTACAAGTTCAAGAACTGCAATTAAGCCTCCTCCATAACTCATTGCAGTGGAGCGCAGAGCAGACATCGCCCCTTACTAGGAAAGGCATCTGTTTTCATGCGCTCTCGTCTGCCTGCACGGGTGGGTATCATAGGGGAGGATTAATTCTGGATCTTCCTTGTAAAAATGACCTTAATCCAAATCCATTACTTCTGCTTCTTCAATTAATTTAACCCACTACTGCCCCCACTGTGCAGTGTTAAAAATCCTTACATCCCTGCTCCAAATGGTTGTCCAAGATGCAAAAATTGAGGAGTAGGAGGTGTCTGAGTCATCCAGTCCCTGATTCTTCCTTGTCCTCCAGGAGGACTGTGACGTGCACAGGGGAGCCCTCTTCTCCCCACCCCCTCCCTCCATATCCCTTCTAGCTGCTTCTTTATGCTACCTATAAAAGCCTTTTCCGTAAACTTCTCGCTTATGATTTTTTAAGTGGACACTTATCCGCTCGCACAAAACTTACAGTAATCACGTGCTTTCTTACAGGTGATCAGTCTCACTAGTTACACTTAATGCATTCACAAAGATCTTTTCAATAACTTTCATATACCTTAATTCTTAAGGTGGACCTATAACGCTGCATGGGAATAGATTTGGAACATTCGTCAAATTTAAAGGGTAACTGGTCTCTAATTCTTCCAAATTAGAAAGAATTGTATAAAAAGTCTTCCATCACGTCTTCAAAATAAAACGTAAATCACACCTCTAGATAAAATTTGTGAGAAGTTATTGCTGGAAAGGTTTAGCAATATTACTTCCTGCTTGAACACTTCCTGTTTTCAGCCATGTGACCAGCCTCTGCCTGCATTAATAGGCTCCCCTTCTCAACTGTCCATTTTGTCCCTGGGTACTTCCTGATTTCCCCAGCATTAAGTCTCAACTGAGCATGCTTCTCCCCTGGGGCAGACAGGCAGGGCCGAGGTAAGGTGATGTCACTCAACCTACTGGAAGCAGGAAGTTTGAACATTCACCCCAATGTAATTTCTCACTGGCTCCAGCCAGAGATGTGATTGTCAGCTCCTTTTAAAGGAAATACTGCAGGTTTCATTTAGCCCTAACTTGTTTTGAGACCACAGTTAACCTTTAAAGGGTATGTCGACCCCTAAAATAAACTTTCCATAGTGCAGGGCACCCCATCCCACCCCCAACCACCGATTTACTTTAGTAAAACAAGCCTCAGAAAGATACTTAGGGTGAGGCCACACTGCAACGCACAGGAATCGCGCACAAAATCGCGAGCGTTATCGCACGCGATTCGTGCGCGTTTCGCGTTCGCGTTTTGCGCGTGCGTTTTCGCCTTTTCACGTTATAGAAACGCATGCGTTAACGCACCAAAAATGGTGAACGCATGCGTTACCATAACGCGAACGGACGCGCAATCGCATGCGCATCGGAAATCGCGGGAATTTTTGCGTTCCCGCGATTTCCATTTTGCGCCCGCGTTTCGCGCTTTTCACTAAACGCGCGAAAAACGCGCTAGTGTGGCCTAGCCCTTAGTCCTTCATTCCCCTGGCTGTCTGCATAGTTCGCAGCCCTGTCTTTAATCAGCTAGCCAATCAGATGCAGCTGCTGGTTCCGCCCTTATTTTCTGCTTCTGGCTAGCTGAGAGCTGGAGGAACAAAGGTCTAAGTATATTTCTAGGGCTTGTTTTACTAAAGTAAATCGGCGGTTGGGGGTGGGATGGGGTGCCCTGCACTATGGAAAGTTTATTTTAGGGGTCGACATTCCCTTTAAATTCGACTGTAAGGTGCATATTATTCCTTATCTATTCCCATGCAGCGGTATAGGTCCACCATAAGAATTGAGGTATCTGAAAGTTATTATAAAATCTTGCTAAGGAGTGTCTGGATCTCTGTGAATGCATAAAGTGTAACTAGTGAGACTGATCACCTGTAAAAAAGCAAGTCATTGCGATACTGTAGGTTGTGTGAGTGGATAAGTGTCCACTTAAAAAATCGTAAGCCGAAAAGTTCAACGGGAACAGTTATTTGTTGCAAGTGTTTGCGCGCCAACAAGTTTGAAAGATTTTGAGTGGTTTGACTGTTTGTTTTACTAAGAATGTGTTAAAACTTTAAAGTGCTATACTAATTTAAATTATTTTAGATTACACATCTAGTTATTCTACATATTGTCTTCATTTTTGAAAAATTGATTCCATCCTTGCGCTATGGCAGTAGTGAGCTGCCAATTCTGGTTCTTTAATGGCCCCTTTTTCCCAGAATGCACCACTTCCTTGGAATGTTCTTAACACTTTCTACTTATTGGCTGTTGGATGGGTCAAATGTGTTCAGATCTCGAATGAGAAACTGTTACATCCTGAACATGGTTTTATTTTTTGTCAGTCAGAACCAATATTAGCAGAGTAGTGCATCTTGGTCAGTAGTATAAACCTGCCTCCCTTCTCTACCCCATCCATGTCAATGTGACAGTCTTTATACAGTAACATTTTGTAGATTAACTGGGAGATGTAATAAAAGTTCACATTAAAAATGGTGCTTATTTTGCCCAAACAATGTTGGCTTTTAAATGGTAAATAACTTTTGATTGGTTGGGTCAAAATTGGCACCATTTTTAACAATAAGAACTTTTATTGAATCTCCCTGTAAGTTCTTTTTAATGCTGTTGGGCCTTGGCAGGTTTTATTTCTGTTCTTCCTTTCAGGCTGGGCACAACTTTGCCCGTACTGACCTTGGCTACGTGAAGAAGCTCTGTGGAACATTTCTTAATGGCCCCAAACTGCCAATAAGGTAAGCACTGTGTTGTGTGGGTGTACATAGCATTTTCTTAGTAAGTGCTGCTTACACAACTGATTCTGTTTCTCCTTCTGTAAGGGTCTCTTTTGCCAATGGTTTAGACCTTCCAGACAACTTTGACAGTCGCACAAATTGGCCAAATTGTCCAACCATCAAGGAAGTCCGAGATCAAGGTTCCTGTGGTTCTTGCTGGGTAAGTCATGCCTTGTATTTGATTTAATGAAGAGCTTTGCTTAACCTTGACTCTTCCTGTGAGTGTTCACTGTTGGATTGTCTACTTCAGGCTTTCGGTGCAGTAGAATCCATTTCTGACCGTGTCTGCGTTCACACAAACGGCAAAGTTAATGTTGAGGTTTCTGCAGAAGATCTGCTTTCATGCTGCGGCTTTGAATGTGGGATGGGGTAAGTAGCTGTCACATAGCCACACAATTCTCTTCAGGTTAAAGGTGTGGAAACCTGGCGATCTTACCTCTGAAATGTCCCACCAGTCTATGTTCTAAATAATGGGAAGTTATTATTTTAAATTACCATTCACCTCTATCCACCTGGTGATCGGCTGAATTGTGTGGATACTTCACTGACCATAATTCTTAATCAGTTTCTGTTCCTCTTAGGTGCAATGGAGGTTATCCTTCTGGAGCATGGAAGTACTGGACTGAGGCTGGTCTGGTCTCCGGGGGATTGTACGACTCCCACCTGGGTATGTATAATCTTTACATTTTGGAGTGTCTCTGTTTAACGCACAGTTTCATGCCTTTTAACTCGACAGCAGGACTGGATTTACATAGCTGGGATCATTGTGCTTGGCTTGTTCCCAGTTGCGGTTGATCTAGGTTGCTAGAAATTTTGTTGCTGCATCTGGTATCACTGCTTGGATTCGCCAGTTTGTCAAGGAAGAAAGTCTAAAACCAACTAACTGCCACGCTGTCTAAGTTAATATTAATCCAGTAGTGAGCCTATATTGTGTGGTTAGTTCAGGGGACTCCCTCCACTACAGGTACCGAGCGTGGGATACCCAGATATAGATGAAGGATCAAGGGCCATTTGACACAATCTTAAGTGGAACACTTGAGAGCGTTGATTGAAGGTTCTATTTATGCTCATGTTTAATAGATACAGTAGTTGGCTATTATAATAGAGTTGTATATTGTGTTAATTCCTCTTTGTATGCACTGATTAGGTTATGAAGATTCATTTGCAAAGATAGTTTATTTATTGTGGTATTAGCACTCAAACTCCTGACCCAACACACCGTTGCAATGAAATACTAGGAAACCCCCTTACCTGTATTTTACTTCATAGGCTGCAGGCCTTACTCCATCCCTCCTTGTGAGCACCATGTGAACGGTTCCCGGCCATCCTGCACCGGGGAAGAGGGAGACACTCCAAAGTGTGTGAAAAAATGTGAGGATGGCTATGCACCCGGCTACAAGGAGGACAAGCATTTTGGTAAGTCGAGCCACACTGCAGATTTCTTGTGTTGGTGCGGTTTACTTTACTAGCCTAGTTCTACAGGATCCCCGACACTAGCAGGCAATCCTTCCGGTGTGATTGTTCCTTCCATATTGGAACTCATGGCTTGTTTAATGTGCTGGTAGTTGCTGAACTTTATTCTAATCCAGGTATATGAACCTCATTCTGTAGGAGTTACATCTTACGGTGTCCCAGAAAGTGAGCAGGAAATCATGGCGGAGATCTACAAGAATGGGCCTGTTGAGGGCGCGTTTACAGTTTATGCCGACTTTCCCATGTACAAGTCAGGTGAGTGGATCTGTAGGGAGTCTACACCCCGCTCCTGTAATGTACAACTGGATGACCTTATTGTCCTTCAAGTTGGACTGAACAGGTGATTGATGTCTTTATAGGTGTTTATCGCCATGAAACCGGAGAGGAACTTGGAGGCCATGCAATTAAAGTTATAGGATGGGGTGTGGAAAATGGGGTTAAATACTGGCTGTGTGCAAACTCCTGGAACACTGACTGGGGCGATAATGGTAAGATAAATCTCTTCTGAATTCTCATCCACCCATGTAAAACTGGTGTTCATTCATCAGCTTTACCCAATCAAAGAATTATTTCCAAAATGGAGGTTTGAAACTTGAAAAATGACCTCTGTCCTTTTGGGCATTGCATGTGCCTAGAACTGCTGGAATTGTATAGAACTCAAATCCATTCATTAGCATTACTGTTTTTGGCATTTCCTAATTTCTGCAGCACCTCCTACCTAGGAAAATAAATACAATTTACTTTGTAAAGCCCCCTTGATCCAGGAGCTCTCTGTGTCTGTCTTCAATGTAATGGCTACTGTGCAGGTCTCGATTATTTATTTCTACTTCTTCTTTTAGGTTTCTTCAAGATCCTGCGTGGTGAGAATCACTGTGGGATTGAATCTGAGATGGTTGCTGGGATTCCCAAAAACTAGTTCATTTTATTACATTTTATTTTCTTTTACTCCTAACATGGACATTTAGAAGGGTGGGGGAAATAGGATTTTTCTTTTTATTATTATTCCAAGGATGTTATTAGTATGAGGGTAACTAGTCTCACTGGAGTAGAATTTTTATTAAGGAGGCCCCTAGATTCACAGCAGGGATTTTTCTCTTGATAGGTTTGAGTTACCTAGTTGGAATAAGTGTCAATTTAACCGATTGGGGTTGATGCAATAATGCCTGTTAAATTATTTTACACCAACCAATCGGATGTTTGCTTTTTACGGAGTTGTTGCAGTTCGATAACCTCTGGTTGGTGCAGATCAATAGTTCAGGCAAATACCGTATATACTCGAGTATAAACCGAGGTACCCAATTTCAGCTAAAAATCCTATTAAAGTTATTGACCCGAGTATAAACTGAGGGTAGAAAACTTGGCCTAAGATGTTTGGAAACTACAACTCCCAGCTAATAAAGCATGCTGGGAGTTGTAGTTTCCAAACATCTTGAATGCCAAGTGAGGGTGGCATTCAAGGTGTTTGGAAACTACAACTCCCAGCATCTTTATTAGCTGGGAGTTGTAGTTTCCAAACATCTTGAATGCCACCCTCCCCCTCAGTTCAGTTTGTACTGTGGACTCTTCTCCCTGTGGACGACTCTCTTTCTATCTGTGGGCTCTTCCTCCATCCATCCTGGCAGGTACGGTATCTGCATTCCGGCAGCCGCGCGCCCATTCCTGTACCGGCGCGCCGGCCTGACGTCACTGCCCGGCGCCGGGCCGTGACGTTCAGGACGGCGCGCCAGTGCAGAAAAAGATTGCGCGGCTGCCGGAATGCCCAGGTAAGTGGTTGACTCGGTATAAACCGAGTCCGAGTTTTCAGGCTGATTTTTCAGCCTGAAAAACTCGGTTTATTAATGTGGTATATACGGTATTTACACCTTTTTATTGTAAAAGCCCCTTTGTGTTTACAGTGAATTGGATTTTTTTTTTATTACAGGGTTTAATGTAAAACGACTAGTTTAGTAAGGCTAATCCCAGTTGAACAGGACATGGAGATATTACATATGCAGTGCTGCTCAAAGGAAATTGTCAAACTCTCCTTAATCCCAATTAAACTGCACAGAATATCCTATACTGCTAGAAATGTGTATCCAATGTGTTGCTAAAGGTCCTAAATGTAAATGGATCTTTTAATATTCTGTTTTTTCTTTTTATGCACAATTGACATGGGGATCTGTATACAGATGGAATTGGCATTCGGTGCAGTTTTACCCAAAACACTAAGCGGCTTTGCCTTTAACCACACCCATGCCTTTTATGCTTATTACCACTGTGGGTGTGGCTATAATGCAGGATCTTTAAATGGGCAGAGCCTTGTGCTGCACTGTTAGATGGGTAAACAGTACAATGTCACAAATGGCTTGGACAAAGCTGAAATTTTCAAAATCAGTTAAAATACACCAGTGCCCTGCTTGTATACACGGCTCATGTTGCCTTTTTTAATTTGTCTTTTAAAAAGATGGTATGTCACTTATTTTTTTAATTTGCCAATAAAATGCTTTTGTCTTCCTTTTAATCATGTGATTAGTATCCGTGTATTTCTTTTGGAAAACCATATTCCATTCCTTGGGCCCATAGTCGTGGTATTAAAGGGCATGTCCACCCCACAAAACTATAATCCCCCCCCCAACTACTGGCCTCACCATGTAGTGTAGTAATCCTTACCTCACATCCCAGCTCCATAGGGTTCTCCTGTAAAACCCCCCCCCCCCCCCCAAAGTCTCAAAACTAACCACCAGGAGGATAGCAGGTCTTGCCTGTATCTTGCCTCCGGTAGATATTTGCCATGCGCATGCAGCCCTTCTCCCCTCCCTCTCCCCTACTATCCCTCCCCCTAGCGTTAAACCCCCCTAATATGTGCTCCCCCATGTCCCCCAGCCCCAACCGCATGTTTTTTTTTTTTTTTCAAAAAGCTCCCCAAACTCTTACTTACCTCTCCTTTCCCTCCGCTGCACTGAATGACCAGCAGCCGCGTCCGTGATTGGCTGCCGCTCAGCCAATCACAGACGCGACTGCCGGTCCCGCCCCTCTGCTTGCATTCTCGCAAGCAGAGGGGCGGCAGTGCGGCGGAGGATCGAGGGGAGGTAAGTAAGAGTTTGGGGAGCTTTTAGGGGTGGACATACCCTTTTTTTTTTTAGGGGTGGACATACCCTTTAAGGCTTGCTATAATCCCCAATAGGGGAGATACTTATATTTTATTTACATTTTCTGAATGTGTCCTCCCTCCCCTTGCAGATTAACTTCTGTAGCCGTGAATTATGGCCCAATGAAACGTTTTGTAGAGACTAATGATAGGATGTGTGAAGTCGGCCATACACAGGGGATTGCATATTGGACAGATTTCATTGGTATAGACCATGTATTGTGGGGATTAGTTCTTGCATCACACACCTTGCTGATTCTGGGGAAATATGAACTATTTGGATTTGCCTAGTTGCCAATGTATTTGGAATAAAATGGAGATGGATTCACTTGACTTCCCTCTCTACAGATCAGTTTTAGTGAAAATTTCCCCAAACCTTCTTTAGTTTTTGGATTGATTTGCACTAGATGCACCCCAGCCAGTAACTTGCACATCTGTTGGCTCTGCCCCGGGACTCGGACCCGCTTGCCCATGGGCTGTGATTTTCACTGATTGGGTTGGGCATCAATGTGCTAGCCTGTTCCTTGCTTGCAGGAACCTAATTCTAATATTTACTACCTTGTTAAAGGAACACTAAACGTATGCAGTTACTCACTGCTCTCTGGCTCCTCCCCGGTCACTGACTCTCCTCTAATTGGAGGAGGGCAGACTGGGGGAGGAGCTGTAGATCTGTTACTGCAAAAGATCTTATTAAACACTTTTTAATAGTGTTTAATTGTTAGTTTGCATTTTATTTGTGATGTCACATGACCTGTTTCATAGATTTAGATTTTGACCCCGAAAAGCATTTCTCTTTTTAGTGATGACACTAAAGCATTGCACTTGGTGTGATTTCTTCTGTTTTTAATAGTGTTCAATTGTGTCTGGGTGCATTTGTTAGTTATGTCACTATGCCATGAGCATGACATTCAGATTTTGACCCAAAAAAGCATTGCACTTGGTGTGATTTCTTATAATATATCTTAATAGAGTTCAAACTTGTCTGGTGCATTTTTTTTAGTGAGGTCACTGACATTTTGCACAGATTTGGATTTTGACCCAAAAATGCAATTGGTGCAACTTATTCTACTAGGGGAATTCACCAAGGAGCGCTGCAGCCGCGCAGCGCTCCTTTCTGTCCTTAACTTCGCGCTAACCAATTTACGATCGTTTAGCATGAAGTTAAGTCTCGCTTTGCAGAATCGGCCTCACAATGCCAGCTTTAGCATACTAGTTAGTACTACTGAATAACGTAAGACCAGGTCATCATCCTGGTTACTTTATAAGGATACCACCTACTTAATTGCTACCATCAGGTAACTTCAGCTGCTCTACTCTAGCGTCAAAATACTAATCAAAGATTGAAGGTTCCAGTGGACTAAACACAAATGTCTGTAAAACAATCCACTGAACTCAAACTGATACCAGTTCCCCTTTAAAGGAGAACTAAACCCACATTTTTACACTCCAGAATCTGAACATATACCCTCTAACACCAATAAACTGTAAAATAGCGATACAGTAAATTGCATTAATGTAAATGTTACCATTTGAAGAACTGTATAAAATAACTGTGTTTGTGCAGTGACTGACCACACCTCTGATCTTAGCCGCATGCTCCCTTGCCTAATCTGTCATGTAAAATGATTGGCTAGAGGCTACTAGTGGGTGTGACCAACTGTAAACACTGTCACAAGTTCCTGCACTTAGGACTGAGCATGTGTAAAGAACATAATGTCAGTGACTACACTGTGTGATACTGGAACACTGGGAAATAAGACACAAAACCTCATATTAGAAAGTTAAATTTCTCAAAAAACAAATTAAAATGAAAGGTGAGACACTGATTACTGCTTTTATATCAAGGAGATCTGCCTTCTAATTCAATGTTATTCTGATGTTTTAGTTGTCCTTTAATAAAAATCCAGTGAACATGAAGTACTAGTTCCCCTTTAATAACAATCCACAGGACACAAAGATATACCAGCACACCATTTCAATAGCTGTCGCTTCTATGAACTTTTATTTCATAAAAATAAACATCTTATTATTTCTTTACCAATCATCCACGATAAAGGAGTTTACCTCCCAGCCTTGTCATTGTCTTTCTGATAGTAAACCGATTTCACTGCTAATTATGGGGAGTAGCTACTAGGCAGTGTTCCCTGTGCAATACAGAAGGAGCACGTAACATGGTCTATGGGACATGGTCACTGGTTTCCCAACTCATACTAAAGTTTTACTGTATGACCCATTCACATGGAATAGGCCAATGAAGTAACAGTTTTAATGTGTACAATGAATTGACAATTTAATGCTACAGTCGAACGTGACCGTTCATCAATCTGTACAAAACACTTCTGTCAGAATCAAATTTGGAGATGTTTCTCCATGGGTGGTCTAGATAGTCAATATGTACGTATAAAATACAGTCATTACATAAGCAGGGCTGTCAGTCTGGTTTAAAGGCCATGTTCACTCCTCAAATGGAAAATGATATATTGGTAAATCATCCCTTAGGACACTGCCACATTGCAACTGAATCGCATTCGATTTCGTTGTGCATGGGTTTTTTCGTTACATGCATGTGATTGCGATTTAAAACGCACAGCTTTCGGTGTGTTGACGCGATTCCAATGATTGGAAAATCACGACAGTGTGGCCTAGCCCTTAAACCACAAGAATTAGAAAGCTGACAGATGTAGGGATAATCTGTTACTCTGGAAAATGTTCTTCTCCGCCTTTCAAATGGTTTCCACCTCCTCTAAGCTTTTACCAGCTCAAACATGGTCAGAGGAGACAGAGAAGCCTTCATTCCTTAGCTGTGACGTCCGCTGTCACATCCATGACTGACAAACCCAGAACAGAACACCAGCTTTCTAACTATTGCAAGTTTGAGGGTGATTGAACTTTGTATAATTTTTAATTTAAGTGGTGAACTTGTTCTTCAATAACTAAACTTAAAGGGTAACGTATAACTGAATCCTATACAGAGATTCCACTCCCATTATTTATATTGTTTGATCCTACATACGGAGATGAAGACGCATCATTGAACATTCAGTATGAATCTGGATGTTCCACACAAAGTCATTGAGTTCCAGGCAGTGATAGAGGCCAGTTCCTTCCTTAATACCCTGCAGACACCAAACCAGGTGAGTTAATACCCAATCAGCTGTTCGGAATTCCCGTCACTTTAAGGATTGGATAAAATCAGAGATAAAATTCCTACTTATTAGACAGGAGACATTAGGGGAAAGTTAGGTTGTACCAAAGACATCCATGGATACCTCCATTCAATCCTATTATTCCCCTCTGTCGCAAGGACACAGCCTTTTCCTTGTGCTTTCTACATTGTGTAGCCTGTTCATCCGTCTGTCATAATGTCATTGGCGGCTGTGAACTTCCTCCGATACCTGGGACATGGCGCTGAGGTACTGCCAACTGATCGCTGCCAGGAGCATTGCACAGGACAGATAGATGGGAGAGAAATGGCTCCGAGAAGATAACGTACCTTCGGACAAACTCAAGTTCCTTATAGATACAATGATATGTTGTGTCTGGCCTGATGAAGGGTCTGTCAAGGGGATTTTCTGGTAGATCTAAGGATACAACAAAAATATAAATATGAACTCAGTTTGTTTGACCTATCATCAAAGCTTTTAATGGGTTGCATTCTAAAGTTCTATCCTCTAATAGGCATATAACATTTTGCACTTTATTACCTGCATTACTAACGAAGATATTTAAGGATAATTATTGTCCCCATTCTGGCAGAGTAAGCTGGCTCCTCCCTCCATGCAGTCAATCAAGGTTGTGACTGCTTTTATCAAACCCAATGATTGACTGCTGGTTCACCTGCTGCCTCCTCTGCACATGCACATACTTAAAGGGCATGTCCACCCCCAAAACTATAATCCCCCCCACTACTGGCCCCATCATGTAGTGTAGTTTAATCCTTACCTCACCTCCCAGCTCCATAAGGTTCTCCTGTAGTCCATATAGGACTCTGCCTCCTACCTGGCCTCCGGGAGAAGTTTGGCATGCGTACTGCAGCCCTTCTCCCCCTTCCCTCCCGATTTGGATTCCCTCCCCCTAGTGTAAATCCCTTTCCAGCAAAGATTCCCCCTGTCCCCCCAGCCCCAACCGCTATGTTAATATTATTAGAAAATGCCTTACCTTCCCTCTTGCCTCCGCCGCACTGAACTCCCAGCAGCCGCGTCCGTGATTGGCTGCCGCTCAGCCAATCACAGGCGCGACTGCCGGTCCCGCCCCTCTGCTTGCATTTACTTGCAAGCAGAGGGCCTGGCAGCGCGGCGGAGGCAAGAGGGAAGGTAAGTAAGGTTTGGGGCATTTTCTAATAATATTAACATAGCGGTTGGGGCTGGGGGGACAGGGGGAATCTTTGCTGGAAAATTTTTTAAGGGTGGACATACCCTTTAATAACATACATAAAAAGCTCAATGAGCAGAGGGAGGCGGCAGATAGGTTTGCCACAAAGGAATAAAACCTATTAAATATCTGTTTACAAGTGCATGTAATAGACTGGTAAACATAGTAGTTGGGGTTGCAGGCAGATAAAGGACAAGTCACCATTTTTTTGTTTTAAAGGTGGACTTGCACTTTAAACTTTCATTCTATGTACAGAAAGGTTCTTGTTGCTGGTATCACATAAACCAAACGGTGTACTGCTCCTTTAATATCAGCTGACTCTGAGAAGCCATTGTAAGTGCTGAATAATCCAGCTTGCCAAAGGAATGCACCCAACTAAAGAACATGTGATAGTGAGTCAGGTTTAACTGGTCCTGTGTTGATTTAGGATGGTTTAATAAACATATAGATAACTTGTACTCCCTAATACATATCACTGGATCCATTAAATAATAAAACACCTTCAGACAAAATAAAAGTTAAACATGTCAGTGTAGAGTACACCCACTAGTGGTCAAAGTAGAAAGTGCATATGTAACCAGAGAGGATGTGCATTACTTTTGAGTCAACGTGAGAGGATTCATTTATACGAGGGGCGGTATAACTTTATTTAAAGAAGAATTTAAACTGTCCATGCATGGTTCAATATTTTTTTTTATATTATCTTAATAAAACTTTAACCTGAATTGGTAAATTAACATAACATACATTAACATACGGAAAGCATCCGTATTAAGAACATCTACTGGCCACAACTCTGGACCTGTCACATGCTCTTGTGTGTTGAACTTTTTTCCCTGCACTGCACTTTAACATGATTGGTTAGAGATATCTAATGGGTGAGGATCTTACTGCAACAAGTTCTTAGAGTAGCTCACAACTGGGCATGTGCAAGAAACACTGCATACCTCCCAACTTCTACAATCGGCAAACTGCGATGGGTAAGGAGCCACAAATATCTCTGTCCTAAAAGTCACAGTCCCGCCCACCCCGAGACCCTTCTAACTGTGATTGTCCCCGGGAAAACTGTGAGGTATGAAACAGTCATTGACAAAACCAATAGGTGTGCCAGTGAGTGGAATGCTGGGAAATTAGATTAGTAAATAGGACAAATGTTTCAACAGCCACAGCAAAATGAAAGGTGAGACACAGACAAATGTTTTTATCTTCTGATCCAATACTACTTGGAGGCTTTCAATGTCCTTTAAAAGAAAGGACTCGACCAGTACAGATTTAACTGTAATGTATTGTCCTTTGTACATTACAACGTTCAATTCCTGTGGGATCTACTCTATTCTCTTATATTCGATGGCTGTTGGAAGTAAGAGGAAGTTAGATCAATACCTTTAAATCGGACAGACAGGTTTAGGTATGACACAGGTCTAAATAGAGACAAAAATCCCTTTGGATGACCTGGTTTGCCATATTAATTAGCTTATGACTGGATTGGAAACACCCAACAGAATAGATCACATTCACTTACCTCTTCTACATATTGGTACATGATGGCCCTCACTGCCTGGATGTTGGTGGCGTCCATCATTAGGGTCACAGCCTGACCTTTTCGGATCTTAACAACGCTTTTAAACACTTGCTGGTTGTTGTAACAAGCTGCCAAGGTGGCAATAGCCATCACCTGAAAGGGAGACCGGGAATTAAATTGTCATGTGGCCCTCGGCATGTCTCAATGCAAGTGTCCAATAGGTTTGTAGCCGATAGCTGCCTTCTGCCTTTACCCAACCCATAATTCCATGTTGGTTCAGAAATTAGTGACCACAGGACACTAATCACACCTGCTGAACCCACAAATAATAATAAAACTGTGCGAGATCAGCAGGATATCTGAGTGGGATGTAAAGCAATAAAGGCCATCTATAGCCAAAGGAGCATTTCCTCACAGATATTGCCTAAGCCAATATATTGGTTAATTTGGCTGAAAAGTTGGCTAGAATTCCCTACCCGACTAAAGGAGAATCAGTCAGCCTGTAAAAGCTGAAAGTTCCTATCTTTTACTTCCAACACTAAAAGATACAAAGGGAATTTATCTTTCTCCCGGTGTGAATCAAACTGAGCATGTCTGAGCTCAAAGAGCTGGAGAGGGGGCAGTAACACAAGGTCCAATATTTTGGTTGGTGATTGGCTGTGACTTACAGACCTGATCAAGAACCAGAACCATATTTTAGGCAAAATTAGTCTATTAAAACTATTGGACAGGTTGGTTAATCATAGCTGAGCATGTGGTCTTCAGTAGGCCACACAAGGACAAAATATTGTGTCTGTCACTTTAATCAGACTACCATAGACTAAAACCATTTCGGTCTATGACATAATAGGGAATCTCTGTTCTGGAACCATACAGACCATTCAGCTGGTCTGTATTAGTTAAAGAAAAAATAATAAAAGGAAACATCTGATTGGTTCCTATGAATAAGTAACTATCCTTTTTCCATTTGTAACCAGACAGTGTCTCCGGAGGAGAAATCCTTGTTCTTACCTGTGGGATGGCACAGAAGTTGAATACACTCTGGTTCTTTAGCCGGGAGAGGTAGGTAAGTACATCAGGGACATGGTGCAAGGCGTTGGTGATCAATTCATTCATGCACTGCACAGCTGGGACTATGTTATCAGGGTTTACCAGGTCAGACAGCTTCTTCCCATATTTGCTCCAAACCTGGTTTGTTTGGGAAACAAAAGGATTTGGATTTAGTTTAATCAAATCCATAGTCTGTGGTCTATTGTATAGTCACAGAAAAATCCTTTAAATCTGACATGATTGAGTCAGAACGGGGATTAAATCCTGGGCACACCCACATTCTATAACCCCACCCACCCTGGTTTGTACTTGCCTCTCTGGGCCAGAACTCCCGTCCATCCATCTGATCTTCCAAATAGTCTCGGATTATGTTTGTCTTCTGCAGGAACAGTCCCATTGAGTTAGAGAGGTTGGTATCCAGGCCAACAATAGGATCTTCCAGCTCAGAAGCAGAGAACAGACGAGACAAGCCAATGCCAACAAGACCAGCCACATAGTGACAGTACTGTGGGGGGTGGGAGAAAATTCAAGTAAATTAAGGGATAAACATTGAATATTAAATAACGACAACATAGTACAAAGTACTAAAATATTCAACTGGGATTCTGGCATTTCCTGGTTTCTGCAGCCCTTCTCCCTAGTGAGTAACAACTGGTTTTCTCACTGCTCAGGGCAGGTCAGCCAGTAGTTACCCGACAGCTCTGATGGTGGTGTGTGAAAGGGGTAGAGAACTCAATGAGCATATGCAAAATAACCCCCCGCATAAATCCGCAGAATAAAGCAGACGACTTCAGGAGGCGAGATACACAGAAAATTGTTGGTAAGCAATTAAAGAATTCATGCTGGGTCATTTATGTTTTAGCTTAACTTCTCCTTTAAAAAAGGTTCCAGAGGCTGTCATAAATAATCCAGTTACCAGCAATCCTACTAATCAATAACAGCTAAAGTACATTTTTATCCTTTGACTGCACCACCTATACACAGCCATGATGGATTCTTTTCAATCCATAGTTTGCCCTATTGATTATTGGATGGCTATTAGGTCATTCTGATTCCATTACATATAATATAATACACCTGAGCTCATAGTTTAATGTAAATGGGTTCCGACTGTTTATCAGATAAATATTCAGGTCCTTTGGGCAAGTAGCGAACGCTCGGTCAAAAACTTGGTTGGTGTGTACCCAGCCTTAATATACAAAGACACTGAGCACTTATTGAACACTGATCAACACATGATCTAATCCCATCCAACCATAACACATCTGCAAGTCTGCTAATGGCATTTACTAATAACCAGTCTAGATGTAATAGTATCTGCCACAATCTTTGTGTGACCGGTCTGGTTTGTTTACTGTATATGGCCAATGGAAAGTCTATTAGCATGGTGACTAATTAGCTTTACAGGCCGGTGTTCATATCCACACCAGGAAACATCCGCAAGGAGTACATTATATCCTCTCACAATCCTAATGATACTGTGATAGGTTGTGAGCTGTATTGTGTATTTAGAATGGGGAGGGCCTACTGAAAAAGGATAAACCAATTTTAATACATTCACAGTGTTTAATAAGAAACCAGAATAAAGTACAAGGAGGATTTTCCTATTTACCTTGTTCCATTCCTGCAGGGTTTCCACCTTCTTTTCTAAGAACTCTGCCATTCCCACCCCCATTTTATGGCAGATATCAGCGATGACCTCTTGGTAAATGAAGGCCAAATTTCTAAATTCCAGGGAAATCTGAAAGTAGACATACAACAGACCATCATGCCCGTATTCAGGGAGTAATAAGGTAGACATACAGTAGACCATCATGTCTGTATTCAGGAAGTAATAAAGGTAGACATACAGTAGACCATCATGACTGTATTCAGGGAGTAATAAGGTAGACATACAGTAGACCATCATGCCCGTATTCAGGGAGTAATAAGGTAGACATACAGTAGACCATCATGCCCGTATTCAGGTGTAATAAGTAGACATCAGTAGACCATCATGCCCGTATTCAGGAGTAATAAGGTAACTAAAGTAACCATCATGCCCGTTTCAGGAGTAAATAGGTAGACATACAGTAACCATCATGTCTGTATCCAGGAAATAATAGGTAGACATACAGTAGACCATCATGCCTGTATTCAGGAAGTAATAGGTAGACATACAGTAGACCATCATGTTGTATTCAGGAGTAATAAGGTAGACATACAGTAGACCTCATGCCTGTATTCAGGGAGTAATAAGGTAGACATACAGTGACCATCATGCCTGTATTCAGGGTAATAAGTTAGACATACAGTACCCCATGTCTGTATCCAGGAAATAATAAGGTAGACATACAGTAGACCATCATGTCTGTATTCAGGAAGTAATAAGGTAGACATACAGTAGACCATCATGTCTGTATTCAGGAAATAATAAGGTAGACATACAGTAGACCATCATGACTGTATCCAGGAGTAATAAGGTAGCATACGTAGACCATCATGCCTGTATTCAGGAGTAATAAGGTAGACATACAGTAGACCATCTGCCTGTATTCAGGAATAATAAGGTAGACTATCAGAGACCATGTCTGTATTCCGGAAGTAATATGGTAGACATCAGTAACCACCCATGTCCTGTCTATTCAGTAAGTAATAAGTGTACATACAGTAGACATCAGTCTTTATTCAGGAGTAATAAGGTAGACAACAGTAGACCATCATGTCGTATTCAGAAGTAATAAGGTGACATACAGTAGACCATCATGTCTGTATTCAGAAGTATAGGTAACATAACAGTAGCCCATCATGTCTGTATTCAGGAAGTAATAAGGTAGACATACAGTAGACCATCATGCCTGTATTCAGGGAGTAATAGGTAGACAACATTAGACCATCAGTGCCTGTATTCAGGAGTAATAAGGTAGACATACAGTAGACCATCATGTCGTATTCAGGGATAATATAGTAGACATACAGTAGACCATCAGTCATGCGTATTCAGGAGTAATAAGGTGACATACAGTAGACCATCATGCCCGTATTCAGGGAGTAATAAGGTAGACATAAGTATAACCATCATGCCCGTTTCAGGGAGTATAAGGTAGACATACAGTAGACCATCATGCCTGTATTCAGGGAGTAATAAGGTAGACATACAGTAGACCATCATGCCTGTATTCAGGGAGTAATAAGGTAGACATACAGTAGACCATCATGTCTGTATTCAGGGAGTAATAAGGTAGACATACAGTAGACCATCATGTCTGTATTCAGGAAATAATAAGGTAGACATACAGTAGACCACCATGTCTGTATTCAGGGAGTAATAAGGTAGACATACAGTAGACAATGCATATGGGTGAATCAAGGTAAATGAGTATCGATATTGTGTTATGTACATAGATTAGACAGTCTGGCTCCTCACCGTTGGGAAGTCTTCAAGCACCTGCTTGTCTTTCTCTTTACTGTCCATGTACTTCCAGTCTGGCTGGTACAGGTAGGTGTGGAAATTATGCAACATGGGGATCTTCATCTCCAGAGCTATGGTCATGTCATCTTCCACTGTATCCAGAGCACGCAGCACCAGGTAGAATATACACACTGCATGTCTGGGAGAAACAAACACCTTCATGTTACAACATGGTGCACGCATTGCATTACTAGTAATGTAAACAGAGTCCAGGAATGCTGGGAGTTCTGTTGGGTGGCACTTTGGGTGGGACTTTCTGGCCCATTGAAGGAAGTTATTATAAGCAAAGTGCTGAATGCAAAGTCACAGCCAATCTATCTGCACATATTCTAAATGTTGGACTGTAAATATATTGTTTATCCCTGACTAAAGGCTGTTCATTTCTGGATTGAACATTGTTTGCTTTTAAGTACTCTATGACCTACAAAGGTAAATAGAGGGAGGGCTCCACCTTAATGTTTATTACAAGCAACTGGTCAGCGATCGGATGAAAAATCCAATCTTGTACATTAAAAAGTTCCATTATTTTATACACGAGAGTAACAAACAGAGAGCTATACTAGATGGCCTGACGCGTTTCAGGCTATGATAGGCCCTTAGTCATAGGCCAGCAATCCATAGTTATGGTCAGCGATCTGCACAGAAGCAACACTGAGCCACAAATCTTTTTTATTTACAGGGAAAGACCTCCAGGAGCAGAAATTGTAATATGTTACCCATTCATGACCTCTTACTAGGATCTTTAGCTGCCAACCAGCACACTTTCTGCAACAATTATGAGAATCAGCAGAGAAAAGAAGGCAGAGGGAGATGTGTAAGCAGAGCAGTGTCCATAGTGAGGCTGTGCAGAATTTATAAGTGTCACAGACACTACAAGAAGGAAGTGAGGAAGATAGTGTGGGGGGGGAATTAGGAGCACTCACTAAACATTAATCATTTACTGACAAAGCAAGCACAGATAAATATGTGAGTACCATCATTTTACTTCTCTCAAATTGTAGTTTCAGAAAATGTAAAGTTGTTTGAGTAAAGTGACCCTTTAAAACTATTTCCTCTTGATCGGGCTGTTTTCGAGCTTCCGCATTCTAATTTCAAGGGTTTGATTTTCGATAATCATGTCTACTTTCCATAATCATCTACTTTTTTTGTCAGGACTTCGAAACCCTCAGATTCGGTTCGAAACTGGGTTCTATTTGAACCCACATCACATCTCTAGTCTTTAGGGTGTGACTACGCCCAATGATTTCTGATTTGGAGAAAAACGATTTCCTGCCCAATTTTCCCTGCAGAAATTTCGGCGGTTTATTCCCAGGATTACTTTGGAAATCAAGCTGCAGTGTGATGGGGAACAGATCTAATCTACCTAACCTAAGCATGAAGCCTAGACCATGGATAGATTTCTAACTGTTGGAATGAACAGCTAGGCAGCAGCTTCTATGTTTAAATAAATAAAAAAAATTAGATAAAGCTTCCTGCCAAGCTTTTTATGGATGCAGATCAATATCTCGAAGGCTGCACACTGCCTGTCCTTGGTGCAATCTGTCATTATTAAAAAGGGTATCATTTCCCTTTAAGACAGGCTATAATAAAATGCAATTATGGGTCTCCAGCCTGCACTCTCCTCCTATGACCTTGCGTACACGTTACAGACATAGATAATGTAATTTACAGTGTGGCCTGTACCAGGAAAGCAGATGGATACAGTCACTGCTATAGCAATAGTTAAAACAAGTAAGGGATCAGTCCCAATTACACCTCTCCTGCTGTTTGTGAACTATAACTCCCAACATCCCGACAAATTTTTTTTTTAACCAGTAGGGGTCACTCACCGTAACTCTCCATCGAGCGCTTGTATGACAGCTGCAAAGCTCCTGCTGGTCTCATTCAGGTACCTGTAGCAAGTCTGTAAACTCACATTCATGGAGTCCTGTTGAGGTAAACAAACTAGATGAAATCTGCAGACAGTCTGGCTCTGGGGCGTGCAACATATCTGCGCTGTGCGGCCTTCCCTCCAGCCCCTCTCCTGCAGCCTGCTTGCTGTCAGTAGCGAGCGCTGCCCACAGGATTTCTGAGATGGGCCCAGAGACAGGGTTCTCTTAAACAGAGACATGGCAGTTTTGCAATTGACAGTGGCCATCAGCCAAACCCTGGAGAAAACTCTTTCCAGACCTGTAAGCCCTCAGCAATCATGAACAGCACCTGGGGTCAATCTCTCCACTCTCATTAAAGGGGAGACAGACATTGATATCCAGGGGCATTGCAGCTAGCGACATAAAGGGGCATTCACAACACGAGGCTAACACGCCCCTCTCCTGCACTGTTTTCATGGCTACACACTCACAGGGCGGGGTCAGGATTGCAAAACATATTATTAACTCTTTGCACTGTGAATATGTACCAGCAAAGCCTGGACCTCCAGCAATAAGTTGGTTAAACTTGCACCAAACATGCATGGAACATACACCGTCATGTGCAGGTTACAATCCGGTGTTGTCTGGCTTGTTCAAAGTTTGTTTCTATTTTGGAAGCATTCAGACTACAGATTATATGCAGTGACCACAGATCCTAATAATCCCAATAATCCCAGCAGGTGAGTATTGCAGAGGATCCTCCTCATATATAGCAATTTGAGTGTAGGGTGCAATTGCCCTTTAAAAGTTAACCAGTATAAAACTTAAGTTAACAATTTTCTTCAGGGCAACTCCAGCCCTAAACACATTTTGCCTTTCAGTTATAGCCCAAAGACTGCAACTAAACTACAATGTATGGCTTGTCCCTTGTAATTCCTAACCAAAGATACACCGTAAAATCATACAGTATGAAAATCCCTACAACGATGGTCAACTACCCTAGCTCAGTGACCTCTGACATGCTCAGTGCAATTCCCTGGAAGTGAGGTTGGTTATATAAACTAAGATTTTACTGACTAAGCACATGACTATCTTTGGGTAGGATTTGGAATGACAGACGTTTTAGACTAGAGCTTTCCCTGGTGCTTTGTGTACTGTGTGTCTGTACCCATTCATACAGTAGTGTGGTGTTTGAAATGTTTGTTTTGTTAATAACATTTTCCAACAGAACCTTAACATTGTCAGACAGATAGGAGACATTTTAATAACATTGCTGGAGAGGCAGAGATTTAATTAAATGTAAAACTTCCCTGCAAACCCTGTTATACTGTACACACTGGGTGTGCAATTAGATTATCCTTTCTTATTACCCCAATATTTGTTTCATATGTGCACATTGTATTCTTATGGAGTACATTAATTACATAATAGTGATGTCACCATGGCTGGTCATGTGACTGCCAGCCTTCTGGACAGTGTGTCATCATGCAGGGCCAATCGGAATCGGAAATAACCTTTACTGGTCATTTCAGATAATAAACCAAAATAGTTAAACTTTTTAAAGCTCCCCGTAGAACATCTGAGAATGTTGTAAAAATAAATTGAAATGACTTAATTCATATGATGTCATGGATGACATCATATGAATGGCTGAAGTCTGAGATAATAAACATTTGACTTTGTCTTCCTGCTGGGAAATTTAACGGTGCAGCCCAGAAAGGTCTTAGGCCACAGTAATGCGTATTTAACGTGATTGCGCACGCATTTTCGCTTGCGATTGCGCATACGATTTTGGTTAGAATGGAATTCACGGGAACGCAAAAATTCGCTCCAATTTCCGATGCGCATACATTTTGTAATCACCTTTTTCTGCACAAACGCATGCATTTCTATCATTCTAAATTGCAAAATCACATGCACAAACGCGGAACAACGTGCAACAAAAACGCACCGGAATCGCACACGCAATTGCGTGCAATAACGCTTGCGATTACTTGTGCACTTTGGTGCGTTGTAGTGGGGCCTCAGCCTTACTCTAGGTAAGCAGTATAAACCACCTGCTGGAATCAGCCTCTCTAGTGTCTTGATATCTGTGAACAGTGGCCCCTAGTGGCCAAACATGTGAAATGTATTAGAATGCTCACCTGATTTTAGAAAGAGAATACTGCTCTCTGACTGGGAAATAACCGAATTCTTCTCAACAAGAGTTTTTCATTTTATTACTTCAAATTTTAAATGTAAATATTATAGGAAATATTACTGTAATGGTATCCCCTAGGACTGGCACTAACCCCTGAACATATTGCAATGCAATCGCCTAGAACTGACATTAAACTCCTATACATAGTTATGCCATCTCCTAGGACCGACATTCAACCCCTATACATAGTTATGCCATCTCCTCAGACTGGCACTAACCCCCTATACATACTGTAATGCCATCTCCTAGGACTGGCACTAACCCCCTATACATACTGTAATGCCATCTCCTCGGACTGGCACTAACCCCCTATACATACTGCAATGCCATCTCCTAGGACTGGCACTAACCCCCTATACATATTGCGATGCCATCAACTAGTACTGGCACTAACCCCCTATACATATTGCAATGCCATCCTCTAGTACTGGCACTAACTTCTTATACATATTGCAATGCCATCCCCTAGGACTGGCACTAACCCCCTATACATATTGCAATGCCATCCTCTAGGACTGGCACTAACTTCCTATACATATTGTAATGCTAACTCCTAGGACTGGCAGTAACCCCCCTCTACACATGTAATGCCATCTCTTAGGACTGATACTAAACCCCAATACATATTGAAATCCATCAATATTTTATTCTAACCACATAGACGCGTTTCGGCTTTGTCAAAAGCCGTCCTCAGGATTTTCACAAAGCCGAAACGTGTCAATGTGGTTAGAATAAAATATTCCTTGCATTATGAAAAGTCCACACGTGCTCCTTAATTTACAGGTTCACTCTTTTTCACATTGGAAGCCCCGGGCAAGTACACAAGCTAAGCGAAGGAGTGCGAAAACCTCTGTAACAGTTTAACTTACAAATAATTTAATACTGAAAAGACGGAAGACAGCACAATCAGATTCCAAGCAGGTGCCGTACCCAGGATGCGCCGCAATCCCACATTCTACAATAGTAAAGAAGAGGGCACGCACACCAAAAGCAGTTCAATCAACGGTGATTTAATCTCACACAGCTGTGTGAGATGTCGGGTGTAAAGGAATAATCACGTTGATTGAACTGCTTTTGGTGTGCTGTGCCTCTTTCTTTATTATATATATATATATATATATAGCACAGTGGGAAATATGTGGGTGTATGTTTAGCTATATGTGGATACAGATGATATAAAATCTTTATACACTCCCTAAGCTTGTGAAGGTTCTCATTCATCCAGGTCATGGTATATCTGTTGTATTCAATTAGATCAACTGGACTTGAAGTTTGTTCTTGAAGATGTTTCGCTAGTCATCCGACTGGCTTTCTCAATCAGAATGACTGATTCTTTGCTACAAGATTCTTGTACCCTGATTCTTCACAAGGATTCGTGTACAAGTCATTCTGAATTGAGAAAGCCAGTCGGATACTAGCGAACGTCTTCAAGAACTAAACTTCAAGTCCATTTGACTAATTGAATACAACAGATATACCATGACCTGGATGAAGAGAACCTTCACAAGCTTAGGGATTTGACAAAAAAATAAAGGCAGGATGTTAAAAAAAAGAAATCCTGAAATCCTGGTTCTATTAGTGTCACACTCCCTAAATGAATATTTTACACAAGTATACAAGGCAGAAGGAACCTATTGGGTTGTACCCCAATAGGCATTAGAGGGGACATATATACACACATCTTTTGGATTATACTGGAGAGTCAGTGCTTTAGAATACATGTTAAAGAGCATGTACCCCTAAATTTCATTTTTGTTATGCTATTCCCCATGGGCTCCCAGCCCCAACCGCATATTTTTTTTTAAGCCCCCCAAACCTACTTACCTCCCCTCTTTCCTCCTCCGACGCGCTCCCGCCCTCTGCTTGCGAGGAAATGCAGCAGAGGGCGGGACGCAGCCGCGTCTGTGATTGGCTGAGCGGCAGCCAATCACGGACGCGGCTGCCGGAAGCTCACTCATCAGCGTAGGAAAGGCGAGAGGTAGTAAAAGTTTGGGGAGCTTTATAAAATAAAAATATGCGGTTGGGGCTGGGGACATGGGGGATTACTACTGTAAAGGGAGATTTTGCTAGGGGGAGGGATAGCAAACGGGAGGGAGGGGAGGGGGAGAAGGGCTGCAGTACGCATGGCAATGATCTCCGGGAGGCCAGGTAGCAGGCAGTGTCCTATATGGCACCTGCTACCCTCCTGGTGGTCATTTTTTTGGGACTTTGGGGGGGGACTACAGGAGAACCCTATGGAGATCTGGATGTAGGTTAGTATTAAACTACACTACCTGGTGGGGCCAGTAGTTGGGGGGATTATAGTTTTTGGGGGTGGACATGCCCTTTAAATACATAAAGTGCAGCCTAACATCTAGATAAGAACAGACTTATCCATCTTATATTTGGGTATACACTATCACATTTTCTGTTTTTGTTTATATCGATTTGTTTTAATAAATCTATACAGGAAGATATTTAATCCAGGTTTTTAGAGATGGGCAAAACTGCTAAATCCATCCGCCTGTGGACCTGGAAATGGTCTGGGAAAACTTACATACATCCAGAAGTTTAAAAAAAATAACTTTCCTCACGATCTGTTTTTCGAGATTACGCATTGTATTTTCGAAAATGTATTATTATTTCTAAAAGAATCTGATTGTAACCAATTCTAATTGGAAAAGAATCTGATTGGTATACTAACCAAACAGAATCTTTCTGAAAGAATATGATTGTAACTAATCAGAATTAGTTACAATCAGATTCTTTTAGAAATAATCTTATTGGTATACTAACCAAATAATCTGATTGGTATACTAACTCTTTCTGAAATAAACTGATTTAAATCAATTGTGATTGGGAAAGAATCTGATTGGTTAGTATGGCAATCAGATACTTCCTGAAAGAATTTGATTGTATCTATTCAGAATTTGTTACAATGAGATACTTTTAGAAGTAATCTTATTGGTATGCTTTCTGGAAGAATCTGATTGCAACCAATTGTGATTGGGAAGGAATCTGATTGGTATACTAACCAATCAGATTGTTTCTGAAAGAATCTCATTGTAACCAATTCTGATTGGAAAATAATCTGATTGGTCCGAAAAAATCTGCAAAGCGAAATTCCTGCAAAATCTGCGAATCAGGGAAATCCGACTCGGAACTGGGTTCAGATCCACGATCGGACACAGGACACAGGTTAATGACTTCTATGGGGTCTATTGCTTAAATAATGTAATAAACGATTAACAAACTCACTTCATTGTCTCTGAGAAATGGGCATGGAGATGTTTTCCTTTCAGTCCCCCTATCATATATATAGATATCCCTTCCTGTCCAGCAAACAACAGCTCTCCTTTTTGTCTATTGAGAGGGGAGGGGTGGAGTTATGTTTTACAATGGAAGTGACATATAAGTCTTGCAACTTCCTACTAACTTCCTACTTCCCTACTAATAATCAGAAAATGTTTTAATTCGCTAACACTGCTGTCAATCTAATATTAAAATGAAAACTTACATACAGGTAAATCCTCCCCCAAAACCCTAAATGGTAATAGTTTGAAATCTGAAATATATATAAGACTAACCTGAAATCCTGCACAATGTCCTGTTTACCCTGTTTCTCTTTCCTGGTTCTTCCAGTTAGCAACTGTCAGTTATGGATTTCACAGTTGACATCACAGCCAATGACTGAATGTTAATGACTGAATGTTAATCCCCTATCTGCCTCTTCTGAGCATGCTCAGGCTCAGTACAGGCTCAGTACAGGTTTCTAAATTGCTCAGTTTCCATGAGGCATTCAGTAGCATAGCAGGCATACAGTAATGAATTCATAGGACAAACTGTGATATATCAACATATTTTAAAGAGGCCATTCCTTCTAAAAGATGTTCCTATGAGGGTGGAGTTGTCCTTTAAGCACATCATTGGATACAACACTAAAAGGTAAGTGAGAAATATGTGCCTTTGTAAGCTTCCATTGCCTCCCTGTAAAGCTTCCTGGGGTGTGGCTTAACAGTCCATTTTGAAGACACCATTACAAAACAGGAGTGGGGACTGTGCAAGTAGTTTTATTTATTTATAGATTTTGCCTTATTTACATTTCTATATACTTTAATGTCATTACTACATATTTGTCAATATTGATATAACTAATTATTTAGTGCTTAAACAACACATAAACACTGTCCCTATGTATATAACTTTTACCTACCCCCACCAACATAGCACCTCCGAAAAACCCAATGTATTCCCCATGAAATTATAAATTTATTTATATAATATATATAAGGGATACATGTAATATTGTCACCCCCTGTACATATTATAGGTCTATAATCACCCCTATACACATTATATATGTATATATTATCAACCCCTGAACATATTACAGGCCTGTTTTCACCCCCTGTACATATTACAGGCCTATTATCACCCCCTGTATATATTATATATAATATTACCCCCTGCAAATATAATAGGTCTATTAATACCCCCTGTATACATTTTATATTATATAGATAGAGAGAGAGAGAGAGAGACGAGAGAGAGGAGAGAGAGAGCGAGAGAGAGAGAGAGAGGAGATGAGAGAGAGAGAGAGAGGAGAGTATATGTGGGCACTCACACTTGACAGTATACTTGCCCAGGTACAATCCAATTTCCAAATTGAATAGAGAGAAGTAAGATAGTGCACTCAAAGGGTCTTTTCCAAAGAACTTTTATTCATATAGTGTATCAGCAACGTCTCGGCTCGTCGCCTAGAGCATGATAAACGTATCTCTCTCTCTCTCTCTCTCTCTCTCTCTCTCTCTCTCTCTCTCTTCTCTTCTCTCTCTCTCTATATATACATATATAGTATTACATATAATGTATATAAATATATATATATATATATATATATATATATATCTATATATATAATATATACACACACACACAATAGAAGGATTGTGGAAGCACTCCTTAGGCTAAATTCCAACTACATTAAGATAAATCGGTGTATGTCAGAAACCTTTGTTCTGACCTTTGTTTGTCTAGTATGATAAAAAGTGTGCTTTACAAGATTCAGGTTGAATCATGCCTAAGGAAGTGCTTCGAAAGCTTGCATTTCAATAATTTTAGTTAGCCAATGAAAAGTATTATTTATATCCTAGATGTCTCTGCTTTCATCAATGGTTAACACGGTAATTCTTACTATAACTACATTTTGTGGAAGTGCATTGATAATAAACACACCATTCCTAGGCCCCATACAATATATTATCTGCACACATTGTGATCACTTTAATGAAAAGTTCAAAACCCCAGTCTGGAAGCTGTAAATTCTAAAGTTTTTTACTTTAATTACGATTGGCAAACTTTTGCATTTTCATACTTGCACATTGGGATCAGTATTGCAGTTCTCTCCACTTCCCCCCAGCCCTTTGTGCGCAAAATCAGGACAGTGCACCTGACAGCTGAGAAGGAGCACTTATTGAGCGCAGGTGACACTGATGTGTAGTATGAAAAAATGCAAAAGTTTTCTAAAAGTATTAAAGTAAAAAGGTTAGGACCTTCAGACTGGGGTTACCTTGAGTGGTTGGGAGGGCTTTCATTCATGTGATCACAGTAAGGGGAAGCAGACAACGGGAAAAAAAAAGAAAGAAGACAAAGAGAGAAAAATCACCCTATGATACCATTTATATAATATCACCCCTGATTACATATATATATATCACCCCTACATATATATATCACCCCTGTACATTATAATACACCGCCTATATACATTATATATATATTATCCCCCCTGTATACATTATATATACTACCCCCTATACAATATATATCACCCCGTACAATATATATATATATTACTACCCCCTGTATACATTATATATATATTCACCCCTGTATATATTATAATATAAATAATCACCCCCTGAATACATAAAATCACCCCTGTATACATTATATATATAATATTGTTATTTGGTTGACAAAGGCCTCACATACCAGGCCGAAACATTGCCAGTCTTCACTATGGCCAATTAAAGGCATTGTTTTTGACTACAAGATCCCATGAGTGCAATGGATTTGTTCAAGGATTTGGTTATGTAATTATATATATATAAAATATATATATATATATACACACATCACCCCCTGAATACATTATATATATTATCCCCCTGTATACATTTATATATAATTATCACCCCTGAATACATATAATATGTTATCACCCCTGTATACATATATATATATATATATATTATATATATATATAAAATCACCCCCTGATAAACATTAATATATTATCACCCTGTATACATTTAATATAATATTATCACCCCCTGTGTACATATATATAATACATTATTGTACATATATATATATATATATATAAAATCACCCCTGTATACATTATATATATATATATATATCACCCCCTGAATACATTATATATATATATTATCACCCCTTGTATACATTATATATACTATGACCCTGTATACATTATATATATATAATCCCCCCCTGTATACATTATATATATATTATCACACTGACCTGGTTTACATTGGGGTATCACAGTTCTGCATCTTCCCATTTTGTACTTGACCAGATTATAATTTCCTCGGGTGTCCCAGAGACCTGACAATGTCCATGGCGGTTTACTGGGGAGACCGAACACCAATACCGTACCAGCCCAGACAGTCTACAGTGTTACACCGCTACACCACAGCATCCTCACTGTACAGCATCCCTAACTGGTTACCGCCCCCTCCTAACACTAGCCAATCATCACGATGGATACGCCCCCTTTCCTTCTTACAAACCAATCAGTAGAAAGCAGCGTGATGGGCTGACGTTTCCTATTGGACAGTTCACCGTCAGACCAGTGCGCCCGGTTAATAATGTAAAAAAAATATAACCTGTTGCTGAGGGTGACGTAGAAAGCTGTGCGGCGATTGGCTTGACGTCAGAAAGAGGCGGGGATTGGGAGAGGTTACGGCAGAGTCTGCCATTACCAATAAATAGAAAAGAAGGCGGAGCTGTACAGTGGGCGGGGCCACGTGCATAAATCACACGCCCCTCTATTATTACTTTTTTTTTCCCGCATAGTGTGTGTAGCAGTATGGTAGCTCTAAACTGTCAGCTGCAAAACTTTCCATAAATGTGCAATAAATAAAATAATTTTGCCATAATGGTATATTACTAGCACCATAAGAGTGCCTGCAGATTTAACATTGTCAACATAAAGGACAGGCATGCCAATCCTTGGAACTCCAGGTGTTTTGGAAACTACAACAAACAAGGCATGCTGGGAGTTGTAGTTTTAAAACATCTGGAGTGCCAATTTATAAAAAATCCCACATGCCATGGGGCATGGGTTGATATGTAAGAGCCCTACACACACACACCCTTAATCACACATCAGCCACCACACATTCCACTATGACCAACCAATACGCACTATCACTTGGCCGGCTGTTAATATTGTACGGTGTGTACCAGCCCTGAAACACATTTCCCTATCTATAGGTCCTTCTCTGTAAGCGCTGATCACAGATTTACTTTTATACGGGCAGCAAACCTCAACGGATCCAGATGTTTGCAGCTAGAGAAGCGCTTCATGTAGGTGACAGTCACCGATCAGGAAACTTTCAGAGATGGCTTTTACCGTTTGTCAGAGAGCAGCCATAATCTTGCAGCACAGAAATACATGCAGTTACTGACCTTCCCAAGCTCTATGAGTTTAGACATGCTCAGTGTGATTACCCCTGGAAGGCAGAGAAATTCTCCAATTTGCTAATTTGTATCTTCCTGTGCTAAAGAGAGGATGGGAAGTAAATAAAGTACAAAGTACATATTATGGAGGTTAAAAAAAGAATAGTCCATCTAGTTCCAACGTTTTACCCTTCCCATAATGTCTGTCTAACAGTTACATAGTACATAGTATTGGAGTTGTATAAAGACATACGTCCATCTAGTCCAACATTTATACCCTACCCATAATGTCTGTCTAACAGTTACATAGTAACATTATTGGAAGTGCATCAAGACATATGTCCATCTAGTCCAACATTTATACCCTACCCAAATGTCTGTCTACAATTACATAGAACATAGTATTGGAGGTTGTATAAAGACATACATCCATCTAGTCCAACCTTTATACCCTTCCCATAAGTCTGCTAACAGTTACATAGTAAAATAGTATTGGAGCTTGTATAAAGACATAGTCCATCTAGTCCCACATTATACCCTACCATAATGTCTGTCCAACAGTTACATAGTAACATAGTATTGGAGGTTGTATAAAGACATACGTCCATCTAGTTCAACATTTATACCCTACCCATAATGTCTGTCTAACAGTTACATAGTAACATAGTATTGGAGGTTGTATAAAGTCATACGTCTATATAGTCCAACCTTTATACCCTACCATAATGTCTGTCCAACAGTTACATTGTAACATAGTATTGGAGGTTGTATAAAGACATACGTCCATCTAGTCCAACTTTATACCCTACCCATAATGTCTGTCCAACAGTTACATGTGTAACATAGTATTGGAGTGTGTATAAAGTCAACGTCTATCTAGTCAACCTTTATACCCTACTCATAAGTCTGTATTACAGTTACATAGCGAATAGTATTGGAGGTTGTATAAAACATACCTCTATCTAATTCAATCTTTTACCCTACCAAACTGTCTGTATACCAGTTAAACAGTAACATAGTTATGGAGGTTCTATAAAACACATTGTCCATCTAGTCCAACCTTTATACCCTAGCCATAAGTCTCGTCTTAACTGTTACATAGTAACATAGTATTGGAGGTTGATAAAAGACACTAAGGTCCATCTAGTCCAACATTTATACCCTACCCATAATGTCTGTATAACAGTACATAGTAACATAGTATGGAGGTTGTATAAAGTCATACGTCTATCTAGTCCAACCTTAACCCTACCATATGTCGTTACACATTACATAGTCATAGTATTGGAGTTGTATAAAGACATACATCCATCTAGTCCAACCTTATACCCTTCCCATAATGTCTGTCTAACGTTACATAAGTAACATAGTAGTGGAGCTTGATAAAGACATACAGTCCATCTAGTCCAACATTTATACCCTACCCATATGTCTGTCCAACAGTTACTGTAACATAGTATTGGAGCTTGTATAAAGACATAGTCCATCTAGTCCAACATTTATACCCTTACCCAAATGTCTGTCCAACAGTTACCTAGTAACATGGATTGGAGGTGTATAAAGACATACGTCCATCTAGTTCAAATGTATACTACCCATAATGTCTGTCTAACAGTTACATAGTAAACATAGATGGAGGTGTATAAAGTCATACGTCTATAATCCAACCTTTATACCCTACCCATAATGTCTGTATAACAGTTACATAGTAACATAGTATTGGAGGTGTTATAAAGACTACGTCCATCTAGTCCAACCTTTATACCCTACAATAATGTCTGTTTAACAGTTACATTGTAACATAGCATTGGAGGTTGTATAAAGACATACGTCCATCTATCCACCTTTATACCCTCATAATGTCTGTCAAACAGTTACATTGTAACATAGTTGGAGTGGATAAGACATACGTCCATCTAGTCCAACCTTTATACCCTACCCATAAGTGTCTGTCCAACAGTTACATGTAACATAGTAATTGGAGGTTTATAAAGTCACATACGTCTATCTAGTCCAACCTTTATACCCTACTCATAATGTCTGTATAACAGTTACATAGCGACATAGTATTGGAGGTTGTATAAAGACATACCTCTATCTAATTCAATCTTTATACCCTACCCATAATGTCTGTATACCAGTTACACAGTAACATAGTATTGGAGGTTCTATAAAGACATATGTCCATCTAGTCCAACCTTTATACCCTAGCCATAATGTCTGTCTTACAGTTACATAGTAACATAGTATTGAGGTTGAATAAGACATAAGTCCATATAGTCCAACATTTATACCCTACCCATAATTCTGTATAACAGTTACATAGTCAACATAGTATTGGAGGTTGTATAAGTATAGTCTATCTAGTCCAACCTTTAACCCTACTCATAATGTCTGTATAACAGTTACATAGTAACATGTGTTGGAGGTTGAATAAAGACATGTCTATATAGTCCAACCTTATACCCTACCCATAAGTCTGTATAAACAGTTACATAGTAACATAGTGTTGGAGGTTGAATAAGACAACGTCCATCTAGTTTACATTTTTTCAGCCTACACAAAATAACCTTACCCAGAGCAGGATTATCCAAGCAGCAATCTAGGAACCATGCCTAGGGCCAAGTCAACACCAGTCTTTAGAACATATATAGATATAAATCAAAACCTGCTTATTGCCCTTCTCTGAACTCCTGTCATTTCCACTTTGTCCCTTTTGTATATGGGATTCCAAAACTGCACCGCATATTCCAAATGAGGCCTTACCAGTGCCTTGTAAAGAGGGAGAATAATATTTTCTCCCATGATCTATTCCCCTTTTAGAAGACAGTGGGGCTCATTTCACCAGAGATGATAGGCCACCACTAACAAGTTTTTCCAGTTTGCGCACGCAATTTGGTTAGTATGGAAACGCAGGAACGCAAATGTTTTTCCGATGCGCAATCACCTTTTTTTTATGAAACGCATGCGTTTCTATAATGTTACTTGCACGCTTTGGTCCGTTCTAATGGGGGCCTCAGCTAAAGGAGTTAAAGTTGCGCTAACAGATTAATATAACAGGAGCCAGAGGGATCCCGTTAAAAGTCCCATCGATTGCACTCCTCTGCGCTCTATGAAGTATGAGACTTTACCATGCTCCTTTATTCTATATGTGCAGGCCTCAATTCTCTTACTTTAATAAAGAGGAACATATTCTACAGCAAAAAGCCTAGGGCAAGAATAATATTATGACGGTTATACTTTAACATGGGAATGGCCTTTAAAGAGGTTGTGGCCCAAAATGTTGTTGTGTGTTTAGACTACCACTGTCATGATAACCCTTTCAGAAATCTCATCCTTGGAATCTTGCCTTTGACCCTCTTATAGTTAATTTATATGCTGAGGCAGCAAAGGCAGACAATGCTGTTTTTCTACATACCAACACACTGGAAAGATATTTACTTACACCTGAAATTCAAAGGGCAACAATGGTCTTAAAAGACTTTTTGGGAAGTGAGCTGTCAAAGTTCCACTGGTGCCTTGTCTGACAAAGGCCGACATGCTTTTCAAAAATCTTTTTTTTACATTCCAGCCTACTAAAGCTAGGTATACACAGTACAGATCAGTGAAGAGACAGACAGGATCTGCAAGATCCTGTTGCTATCTTTCAAAGATCTGCATACACACAGTCCGAGCGTTTCCCTATGAACAGCATAGGGAGAACGCGGGACTGTGTGTTCCATCGGCCACGCTAGACTCCTCTATAGGGAGAGATTTTCAGTCTTTCCGACGAGCCTTCGGCGGCCGCACGCTCGTTCGGGAAACAAAGGTACACACATAACGATAAAGCCCCATACGTGGATCAGTGTCGGGCTCATACTGTTTACAGCATCACCGGACATACCCAAGTTTTAATGCAAGGAGGAAAGTTCCCATATTATTACTATTTACAAAATTTCAAAGTAGTGGGAGAGGAGAGTAAGAGTCCGGAGTTCATGTGTGTTTTTAGAATTGTATTATTTTATTGTTCATGGGAATTAATACCAAAAGTCTATTATCATGCTTATAGTTGAATGATCATTGTTTTGATAATTGACATTTTATTTATTGTTTGTTATATGAAAGAATTTATGATTTGAGATCTGAAAGCCAGTCATGGTATATCTGTAATATTCATCCATCCAGGTCATGGTATATCTGTAATATTCATTCATCCAGGTCATGGTCATATCTGTAATATCATCATCCAGGTCATGGTATATCGTAATATTCATCCATCCAGGTCATGGTATAATCTGTAATATTCATTCATCCAGGTCATGGTATATCTGTAATATTCATCATCCAGGTCAGGTAATCTGTAATATTCATCTCATCCAGGTCAGGTTATCTGAAGATTCATCATCAAGGTCAGGATATCTGTAATATTTCATCCATCCAGGTCATGGTATATCTGTAATATTCCTCATCCAGGTCACGGTATATCTGTAATATTCATTCATCCAGGTCAACGGTATATATCTGTAATATTCATTCATCCGGTCACGGTATATCTGTAATATTCATTCATCCGGGTCACGGTATATCTGTAATATTCATTCATCCGGGTCACGGTATGGATATCTGTAATATTCATTCATCCAGGTCACGGTAGATATCTGTAAGATTCATTCATCCAGGTCACGGTTATATCTGTATAATATATTCACCCAGTCACATTCATGGTTAATCTGTAGTATTCATCCATCCAGGTCATGTATATCGTAATATTCTTCACCCAGGTCATGGTATCTGTAATATTCATCCATCCAGGTCATGGTATATCTGTAATATTCATCCATCCAGTCAGGATATGTAATATTCATCCCCGGTCAGGTATATCTGTAATATTCATCCATCCAGTCGGTCACGGTATATTTGTAATATTCATCCATCCAGGTCACGGTATATCTGTAATATTCATTCATCCAGGTCAGGTATATCTGTAATATTCATTCATCCAGGTCACGGTATATCTGGTAATATTCATCATCCAGGTCACGGTATATCTGTAGTATTCATCAATCAGTCAGGTAATCTGTCTATTCATTTACCCCAGGTCATGGGTATATCTGTAATATTCATCCATCCAGGTCATGGTATATCTGTTAATATTCATCCATCCAGGTCATGGTATATCTGTAATATTCATCCATCCAGGTTCACGGTATATTTGTAATATTCATTCTCCAGGTCATGGTATATCTGTAATATTCATTCATCCAGGTCATGGTATATCGTAATATTCATTCATCCAGGTCATGGTATATCTGTAATATTCATCCATCCAGGTCATGGTATATCTGTAATATTCATCCATCCAGGTCATGGATTATCTGTAATATTCATTCATCCAGGTCATGGTATATCTTGTAGTATCATTCATCCAGGTCTGGTATATCTGTAATATTCATTCATCCAGGTCATGGTATATCTGTTGTGTTCAATTAGATCAACTGGACTTAAAGGTTATTCTGAAGATGTTTCGCTAGTCACCCGACTGGATCTCTCAATTCAGAATGACAAGAATCTGTTGGAAAGTCCCAATTACCATTTGACAGCCAGGTGTTAGGGACTTTCTGATGCAAGGTGTGATTGTATTGTGGGTAAGAGGTGTTATAGAAAACCGGTATGGGTTATAAAGAATTTCAGTTTTCATCAGTTGCACTCGATATTGCCTAGTATTCCAAGGTGAACAACACGTTTGTGACTTACTACACAGATATTATTCTATCTAATTTATAGATATAAATGTGGAGCAGCACAGAGGGAATTTGACTCACTGCACCACCTATGGCTTAAGCTGTGAACAGACCATGCAATATTCAGCTTGATTTGATGATAGTTCAATGTATCGGTCATTCCGGCCAGAAAAATTGCATGGGTCATGACCGACCGTTTGTCCGTAACAGACACCACGACCATCCTCTGTGGACCGCAAGCTCTGTCGTGCTGAACTGTCGGCCGTGGCTACTAGCCGACCAGTTGGAAGTGCTGAGTGGTTGGCCGGGACGAAGGATTTCTTTGTGACCCAGCTGGGAGCTTGAAACGCTGTGAGGAGCCCTGGATATGTTTGTGTTGTTAATTAAAGGGCATGTCTACCATAAAATGAAAATTAACATACTGATTAAATACCCCCCAAACCCCAGATCTATTTTACCTTCCTTCCCCCGAAATTCCCAGGAACATACTTACAAGACCTGGTCCCTCGCTGCTCTGTCAGTTAAAGGTGCGCCAATGACATCATGGTCAATAGCTGCCAATCGTGACCAGGAAGCAGAGCAGCGAGGGATGGGTCTTGTAAGTATGTTCTAGGGCACTCTTAGGGGGAAGGTAAGTAAAAGGATCTGGGGTTTGGGGGGGATGCTAAATCAGTGTGTGAAATTTCACTTTATGGGGTTGATATGCCCTTTAAAGAAGTGTTCACCATTTTGACTTGAATACATGCAGGGAGATTCAATATAAGTTCTTATCGTTTAAAATGGTGCTAAATTTGCCCCAACCAATCAGATCTTATTTGCCTTGGAAGATAACATCTGATTGGTTGGGGCAAAAATAGCACCATTTTAAACGATAAGAACTTTTATTGAATAACCCTGATGGTGTGTACTTGTTACGGTGTTCGACACAGTATAGTATTACAGTATAGTACAGTTATAGTATATACAGTATAGTATAGTATACACAGTATAGTATAGTATTAGTATAATTGAGGTGAATAAAGACATACATCCATCCAGTCCAACACATTAGCAATAAGGGGGGGAAAATTCCTTCCTTATACCCAAGTGGCAATCGGAAATTCCCTGGAATCAACTCTACTTATGTATCAATACCATATAGTAACTTGTAACATTCCTTGTTTGCAGAAACTCATCCAGCTTTAATTAAACTGACCAATGAACCTGCCATAACAACGTCCACTGGAAGACAGTTCCATAGCTTTACCGTTCTCACGTGACAAAACCTTTCCCAACTCTACTTTATGTATCAATACCAGTAACTTGTAACATTCCTTGTTTGTAGAAACTCATCCAGCTTTTTATTAAACTGACCAATGAACCTGCCATACAACGTCCATGGAAGACAGTTCCATAGCTTTACCGTTCTCACAGTGAAAAAACCTTTCCCAACTCTACTGTATGTATCAATACAGTAACTTGTAACATTCCTTGTTTGTAGAAACTCATCCAGCTTTTTATTAAACTGACCAATGAACCTGCCATAAAAACGTCCACTGGAAGACAGTTGCATAGCTTTACCGTTCTCACAGTGACAAAACCCTTTCCCAACTCTACTTTATGTATCAATACCAGTAACTTGTAACATTCCTTGTTGTAGAAACTCATCCATCTTTTATTAAAACTGACCAATGAACCTGCCATAACAACGTCCACTGGAGACAGTTCATAGCTTTACTGTTTCTCACGTGAAAAAACCCTTCCCAACTTGAAGCCTAAACATTTTTTTCTAAGTCTTAAGGGATGTCCTGTCTGTGACATGCTCTATTGGTGAACAATGCCCCAGATAGTTTAGTATGGCCCGTTAATGTATTTATACACAGTAATCATATCCCACGCAAGTGCCCTTTCTCCAGCGTACATAATTGTAACTTTCCAGTCTTCTTCAAGCTCCCCAATCCCCTTATTAATTAGTTGCCCTTCTCGAATCTTTTTATTTTTCAAAGATGTCCTTTTTGTACACAAGGATTCCAAAATTGCACTGCATATTCCAATGAGGCCTTACCATTGTTTGTAAAGAGGGAGAATAAACATTTTCCTCCCTTGAATCATACCTCTCTTTATACAAGACAATATCATGCTGGCTCTGGCTGTTGCTGCCTGGCACTGCTTGCTTCCTTTAAGTTTGTTATCCACCAAAACAACAAGATCCCTTTCCAACAGGGATTCACTTAACACAGAGACATTTATAGTATAAGCATCACAAGGATTTTTAAGTCCAAAATGCATCACCTTACATTTATCAACATTGAATCCATCTGCCACTTAGCAGCCCAATGTGGAATCTATCTAGATCCCCCTGCAACGATTGCACATCCTCTGAAGTTTTAATGGTCAAAGTTTTGTTGTCAGCAAACACAGAAACCTTGCTGACAATACCCACTTCCAAATCATTAATAAATAGATTAAATAGAAGCGGCCCAACACAGAAACCTGTGGCACCCCCACACTTAGTCCATAATGATGAAGCCCCATTAACAAATACTCTCTGCATCCTATCATTAACCAATTTTCTAACCATGTACAAATGTGACTCCCCAGACCAACAGACCTTAGCTTAAACATTAGCCTCTATGAAGCCATATGATGATGACTGCTACGCGTTTCGACGGTTATCCGACTTATAGCATTATTTATTTTCTATTTATCAGGTAGAGTTACTCTATCTGAATTTGCTGGAATTTGTGGAGCCTATTCAGAAGATCCTTGATTTTCACTTTATTAATTTTTAGCCTTTTACCTTTTATTTCGTAATAACACATTGTCATAAAATATTGCCCAGAAATGGCCAATAAAAACATCACTTTTTTTCTAGCGATTTCTATACAAAACACAGCACTCTGGGGTCTTTCATTAGGCAGTACGGTGGTTAGCACTGATGTCTTGCGCCGAGGTCCTGAGTTAAAATCCATCCTTGGACACATCTGCAAGGAGTTTGTATGTTCTCTTCGTGCTTGTGTGGGTTTCCTCCAGGACTCTGATAGGTTGTATGTGTCAAATAAATGTGCTTAGAGTGTAAGCTCTGGTGGTAAGGCATGATGTGAATGTATAATACATGTAATTGTAAAGCGTTAAGGAAGATGTTGGCGCCAACAAATCAATAATAACAATAGAGACAGGCGTTCCAGTCACCTTCTCTGTGCCTCCTCTCTCATAAGAGGGTGGAAAGAAAGCGCCTCTCCTCCCAAACGCAGCAAAATATCCGGAGGTGTAATAAAAGTTCTTATTGTTAAAAATGGTGTTTGCCCCAACCAATCAGATGTTAGCTTTCAAATGGTAAATAACATCTGATTGTTGAATGAGCACCATTTTTAATGATAAGAACTATATTATTACATCCCCTGTTGTGTGTACCCAATGGATATAAGGAAGGGGTTGAGAAAGTGACCTTAGTGAATGAATTTAATGACTGACTTATTAAGTTTCCGGCTGTTATTCAGGGGATAAATGTGTTTTAACCAATAGTTCTCTTAATAACATTTATTTATGATCTATATACACAAGGCCTTACCATTATTTTTGTGCTAAAACAAGTTAGTGTATTGTACAAAAAGAGCGAGGACCAAAGTGTTGGTCATTTATAGCGATTGTTCGTAACCGGCCTGATTCCTGATTCATCTATTCTAGTACAATGCTACCAGGAAGTCAGTTACTTCTAAACTGCTAATCATGCAATGAAACTAAATTGTGCAAAGCAGTCGACCCAGTATTTTAATAATGTTGTGTTGTAAATCAAACACAATTTTAAGAATTTAATTAAACATATATAAAATATAATATTTATAAAGAAGCCCGACAAACCAACACCCTCACACCAACCCATTGCTTTATGCTTCTTATTACTTAAAGGGCATGTTCACCCTTCAAAGAAAAATGATATATAGGCAAATCAAGCCCAAACCTTACAACTGAAATAGTTTTAATTTTAACATGGAATGCTGCCTGATTTTCGGTTATCCCTTTTTCTGCTTCTGGTTCTGCCAATCAGCAGCTGTAAGTCGTGGATGTTACAGTTGCCGTTGCAGCCAATGACTGAATGCTATTGCCCTATCAGCTCATCTGAGCATGTGCAGGCTTGTAAAAGAACTTGGAGGGATGGAGGAAAACATTTTGAGATGCAGAGTGAAAGGGGGGGGAACAACTTTGGCTCATTAAAGGTTAGTCCTGCATCCATCAATTTCTAACTAAAACTTACTACGGCAACTAACTGTATTTTTGGGGTGTGATATTACCAATTTGAGTGCCCTTTAACATACACACAACGACTTATACTGTGTTTATCATCCTTGATGAACAAAGACCTACCAGATTCTCCAAAGGTTAAGTACCGGTAAATAAATACCAACTTTAAAACTGCACGTAACATAAAAACCTTGTGAATTGCACAATATATTTAATATATATAATAATATATAATTAAAATATTTATCCGTTTTGCATATGCACAGAATGTATTAATTCCCACACTTGAAAACCCTTCCTACTGTTTAAACAGAAGGGAACACAGACACATCTGATTTCTTTGCCAATATTTAATTAAAAATCTTTTTACAATATGTTCAGAAACTCTAAATCAACATATTTAAACACATTCAAGACTCTTTTGGCAATCCCATTAAATCTAGTGGCATTGCTATAGGAGTATTCTATCCATGTGTTTTTTGTGGTTCAAAAGCAATGTAAAACTAGGCTTGCAAAATAATATTTTAGAATCATAATGGAAATGTTTAATCAAAAAACCAAAAAAAGTTCCCCTGGGTTCAGAAAAAACTACCTCTATGGGAACATTGTAAAGGGGGCTGAGACAATGAAAGATGCAAAGCTTTGCTTGTGCTATAATGTGCAGAAGCCAATCAGATTGTATCTAATTGTAGGAACCTGGTAAAGAGCTAAAATCTGATTGTTCCTGCAAATTAATAGCACAAGCAAACTTTTTTTTTTTTACCTTTTTTTGCATCGTCCCTTGTGCACTATGCTATCACTATGCTCATTTAAAGAGACAATATCACCAATAAAGCTTTTTAAACTAGTCCCTTCGGCAATCACATAGTTGGATGGCTTAGAACGTAAACAATTCTATTTTTACCACCAACATTCCAATGTAAGTGAAATATGAGAAGACAAGGAACATATCCATAGCAGTGTCTGCTTTAGTGGAACTTCAATGAGATCTTCTTAGAATAAATAAAATTACTAGATAACAGATTATTCTTACATCGAATAGAACTAAATAAAGCTGTGTACACACCATGCAATATTTCGTCCCAATCGACTGATAGTTCAGTCAGTATGGACGATTGGGCTGAAATAATCGAAGGGTTTTCAGTTGGGACCGACCGTTCATCTAAATCAGACACGTCCGCCAAACCACCGCCATTTGTGCAGCCATATTTAGGGCGCACGCTCCGGTGGTGGAACTACCGGCCATGGCCACTATTACTGCAACTAACAATCCTTCCTCTGGTCGGATGGTCAGAAGTGACGAAGGGGCAGTCAGGAGAAAGGTTTTAACCGTGCGTACCATGCTTAACTCTCTGCATCCTCCACCAAAGGCACGGAGAGTAGTGGTTCTGTAGCAGCTGAAAGGCAGCTGGTTTGTGACGTACAAAGAGAATCGGCTACATCAGAAATGACTTGGGGTTGGCAGTTAAGACAATACCAGCTGAGTCGTTTTAATCCAAACGGAGGTCCCAGGCTCTCTTTCATGACTTTATGCCCTATTGCAGTATTCCTTCATGTAATGTGTGGTAGTGCAGGCCTTTCTTTTTCAGCTTGTGAGAAAGCCAATTAGAGGTGAAGCTCAAGGCGAGGTCTACAAGGACACGCAGCTTCTCCAGCGGCAGAAACGAGCCAATAGAAAGTGGATGGATTTGTGCCAGATACAGAATCTCATTTTTAATAATGTTGCCTGAGAAGATAAAATAATAAGAGATGCTAATAATATACAGGGGCGTCCTGAGGGGCGGGCCGCAAGTTGGGGCTGGGCCCTGACCCCTCCTCCAGATCTCCGCAGACTCCAAGATCTGTACAGCGACCGGCCCATAATCCGTGCAGCCTGGTTGCTGCACGGATTATGGGCTTGTGGCGGGCCCTACTAACGTCGGGCCCACGCGGTCGGGGGGGTGGGGGTGCGGTAGTTACGCCACTGTAATTGTAACATATGTTCTGGTAACTATTCATTGTTAGGTAAAAACTTAAAGGGCATGTCTACCCTTAAAAACTGGTGACTGTCAGTTATTTGGCCAGATATTAATAAGAAGTTCCATTCCATTCGGGGAAAACATATCTGCCTCCTCCCTCTGCTCTTGAGCTTTTTAAAAGCTTGAGCATGTGCAGAGGAGGCAGCAGGGGAAACAGCAGTCAATCATTGGTTGCGAGGTCAGCTCAGCAGTCACGCATGGTAGGAGCCAGCTTACTTTGCCAGAATGGAGGTAATAATATAATTAAATATCAGGTTGTAATACATCTAATATGTGCTGAATATATCAGTTGGTGTTGGGGGGCAGGGAATTGAACAGTTTTTGTTTTAAGGGTGGACAGCCAAATAATGAGGGTAAAGTGCTGCTTTCTGCATGAAAGATATACAGTTAGAGCAGGTGGTATTATGTTGTGGAAATTGTTACATATTCAAATGTCAGAGTTTGACAGAACAAGCAAAAAACATGTAATAGTTTTCTGCTGGATAAAAATACAATGAGATCAGTCATTGGCAACAAAATTTTCCAATTATATTTTGACCAATGCAAGCTAAACAGATCAACGTCCGGTCAATGGGAAAGAGTATCACTGTGGTGTACCAACATTGCAAACTCTCTTTCCGAAGGTGAGACACTTGTCAGTCTAATACCTTGGTTTTTATGAAATTGGCTGAGATACTATAAAGTCTTGTAAGGGGCACATGTATCATATCAGTAGGTTTCTTTATTACAATATATATGTTAGACTCAATGTTATAATGCTCTTTGGGCCCCCTCCACCCAATAAGGGTAAGAAATGCAGTCAGAGGGACGAATTAACCTACTAATTGCTAGTTAAAGCTGGCTTAGTGATCACCATAGTAGCCCATAATGATGTCACTTAACACACTTGACTGTAAAGGTTGACAAAATTGTTGCATTAACCCCTTGACTGCCTTTTAAAAATCTTTCATTCTCGTAATGGTGGTTCTACACTGGCTCGACGATTGATCTGACGTTCAAACCTTGTGCACAGTTTTAATCCATGTATCGGCACTGTTAAGGTGGCCATATACACTAACGATAATGTACATTTCGCCATTACCCATTATCTTCAGTGTGTAAGGCTGCAAAACCGACCAACCAGAGTGTGGAAGAATGACCGTAGCCCGCATTACTTTCAGTCGGGATATATCCAATGGTCGGTATCATAAAGGGAGCCGATCCGATCGTTCAGTGTATGGCCACACGGCCGATCGACCCTATAACGCGTACGGGGACTGGTCGGATCCGTGGTGCGGTTCCTACCGAATGTGTGCCGGCGATACCAATGTGATCGATAACACACATGCTGTGGGAATCGAATGTGGTATGGCCAGCTTTAGAGAGATGTTGGCCTATCTATACAGGTCTTCATTGAAATCAGTTTAATTACATTTTACATTAGATTTCTTCCCAGTTACAAAACCTAATCCAGAGAAATTCTTCTGATCCATCAAGGTAAAGGAAACAGGCCGAGGGAAGGACAGAGCACGTACAGCCTGCTCTTTATCAAATTCCGGAGACAGGATGTCACGGGGGTCAGAGGCTGGGGATGAGCACCAAGTCATAAGAAGTTGAAAAGACCAAGAAACCTCCACCGTTAAAATTCAGAACTACCTATAAGGGATACAAATTTACAGCCAACAACAATAATAATAATTATTAAAAAAAGAAATTGTAGATTTTTAGTTACGGTCAATCAGGTTTTAGAAAACAAACAATAAATACAATATAAATGTTAACCTTGCAATAAAACCTGTTAATGCAATTCACTAAGCTGCTTTGACCAAGTTTCTTCTCAATAGGGAGAGGCAAAGGATTCCATTGGATGAAGGGTGTCAATATTGTATGCAGTGAGTCATGAATGTAAAAAACATTTCCATACCACTACCCTTATTACTAAAAGAGTGCGATTATGGTAGGAGCTACGGTAGTAGTAGGAGGGAGGAGCTACGGTTTGGAGCTAGTGGTAGGTAGGAGAGTGGAAGCTACGGTAGGAGGAGAGTAGGAGCTAGGTAGGAGGAGAGTAGGAGGAGAGCTACGGTAGGAGGAGAGTAGGAGCTACGGTAGGAGGAGAGTGTTAGGAGGAGAGTAGGAGCTACGGTTAGTAGGGAGTAGGAGCTACGGTAGTAGGAGAGTAGGAGCGTAGTACGTTGGAGTAGGAGCTACGGTAGGAGGAGGGTAGGAGCTACGGTAGGAGGAGGGTAGGAGCTACGGTAGGAGGAGGGTAGGAGCTACGGTAGGAGGAGGGTAGGAGCTACGGTAGAGGAGGAAGTAGGAGCTACGGTAGGAGGAGAGTAGGAGCTACGGTAGGAGGAGGGTAGGAGCTAACGGTAGAGGAGGTAGGAGGAGCTACGGTTAGTAGGAGAGTAGGAGCGACGGAGGAGAGTAGGAGCTACGGTAGTGGAGAGTAGGAGCTACGGTTAGGAGAGTAGGAGCTAGGTAGGAGAGTAGGAGCTACGGTAGGAGAGTAGGAGCTACGGTAGGAGGTAGGAGCTTACGGTAGGAGAGTAGGAGCTACGGTAGGAGAGTAGGGAGAGTAGGAGCTACGGTAGGAGAGTAGGGCTACGGTAGGAGAGTAGGAGCTGGGTACACAAGGAGAGATTTTGAAAAATGATGAAGGATCTGCAAGACCATCGGATCCGACCGTATCGGGGCTTTAACGGAACTGTGTGTATCTTGCTTTAGAAAAGAAAGTCCCTGTTTTGGTACTGCCCATCTGTCCTCATTTACCTCCATCGCTAATTGTATTAAATAAAAGAAACACTTGCTGGGAGTTTCTAGATCTTGTCTGTGTTATCACTAGCCCATTATATGTTATGGGTTAAATTAAAGGACCCGTTTGGTCATTAAAAGAAAACCAACTAAATCAGTTAGAAAACTTGCCAACTTGGTGTTGGATCTTTCCAGTCTCCTCTTTGTTGGCTTGTTTAGCACGGGCGAACTCGTTTGACCTGATGCTACCATACAGACCAAAATGAAACCGCAGCCATCTGCCCATATGAATTTCTGTGTTATCCTCATCAGCCGGACTCGCACGCAGTCTCTGGAGGTTTCTCCTATTTCTCCGTCTTTACGGTTAGTTGCCTTTCCGCCACAGGTTCTTTGCAAGAAACCAAATTTATGAGAGGAGGCAGGGTGGGAGGAGCTACGGTAGAGCGGTAGTGAGGAAGTAGAGAGCTACGGTAGAGGTAGAGCTACGGTAGGAGGAGGTAGTAGGCATCTACGGTAGGAGGAGAGTAGGAGCTACGGTAAGGAGGAGTAGTTTCCAAATTTTTTTTAAAGGGAGAGATTTTAGGAGGTTGAAGGATGAGGTAGGAGGAGTGTAGGTTTTAGGATACGGAGGAGGAGTATTTAGTTTCTCTAGAGAGTAGGTTAAGGAGTAGGAGTTTAGGTAGGTATTATGTTAAGGTAGAGGAGGGGTAGTGGAATAAGGATTAGTAGGATTGGTTAGGTATTAGGAGGAGTTAGTACGCAGAGGAGTGGTATTAGGATTAGGAGGAGGAGCTAGGAGGAGCGTAGAGGAGGAGAGAGGAGAGTAGGAGGTAGGGTAGGATAGGAGGTTAGTACATCTAGGTGGTTTAGTAGGTGCAGGAGGAACGGCGTAATAGGACGAGTGAAGGAGGAGATAAGAGAGGAGTAGTAGAGGAGGAGAGGTTTTAGTATTTGATTAGGAGGTTATTTTTTATTCAGGTGAGTAGATAGGTAGAAGGCAGGCTATCGGTTTTTTTAGGTTAGACTTATATAGGGGAGTTATGCAGGAGGAGTTATAGGTAAATAGGTTGAAAGGATTTGAGAGGAGGAGAGTATAGGTATTAAGGAGGAGGAGTAGGAGGGTTAGGAGAGGATAGGTAGGTAAGGAATAGGAGGAGGAGAGGAGAGGTAAGGAGGTAGGAGGAGGAGAGTAGGAGAGGAGGAGAGTTATAGGTAGGAGGTTAGGTAGGAAGGTTCTTAGGAGGATTAGGGGTTTTAGGAGGTAAAGGAGGAGAGTAAGGAGTCTAGTTTTAGAGTTTTTTTAGGTATATAGTTTTTAGAGGAGGAGTCAGAGGAAGGAGGAGGAGAGTAGGAGATAGGATAGGAGGAGAGTAAGGTATAGGAGGGAGAGTTTATTTTAGGTGGTAAGGTAGGATTACCTAGGAGGAGAAGGAGGATAGGTAGGATCTAAAGGAGGATTCCATAAGGTCGGTAGGAGGATTAGGCAGGAGGACGTTTATTTACGGTCGGTCAGGTTAGGAGGCGAGTTAATAGGTAGGTCATAGGAGGAGAAGAGTATAGATTGTAGGTTATTATAGGTTAGGTTTAAGGGGAGTAGTGTTAGGAGGGGAAAGGCGGAGATAGAGTAGGTGAGGAGGAGAGTTCAGGGAGGTAGTAGTTAGGTTTCAGGACAATAGGAGGTAGGAGTAGGAGGGGAAAGGGTAGTTAGGAAGGTTAGGGAGGAGATCACGTATGGAATTAGGAGAAGTGTAGAGGAGGAGAGTAGGAGGCTAGGTAGTAGGAGAGTAGGAGCACGGTAGGGGGTAGGAGCAGCTACGGTAGGAGGGTAGGAGGTACGGTAGGAGGAGAAGTGGAGCTACGTAGGAGGAGAGTAGGGAGTACGGTCGGAGGAGGTAGGAGCTACGGTAGGAGGAGAGGTTAGGAGCTACGGTGTAGGAGAGTAGGAGATACGGTAGTAGGAGAGTAGGAGCTACGGTAAGTAGGAAGAGGAGCCTACGGTAGTAGGAGAGTAGGAGCTACGGTAGTAGGAAGTAGGAGCTACGTAGTAGGAGCGTAAGGAGCTACGTAGTAGGAAGAGAGGAGCTACGGTAGTAGGAGAGTAGGAGCTACGGTAGGAGGAGAGTAGGAGCTACGGTAGGAGGAGAGTAGGAGCTACGGTAGTAGGAGAGTAGGAGCTACGGTAGTAGGAGAGTAGGAGCTACGGTAGTAGGAGAGTAGGAGCTACGGTAGGAGAGTAGGAGCTGGGTACACACAGGAGAGATTTTTGAAAAATGATCGACAGGATCTGCAAGACCATCGGATCCGACCGTATCGGGGCTTTAACGGAACTGTGTGTATCTTGCTTTAGAAAAGAAAGTCCCTGTTTTTGGTACTGCCCATCTGTCCTCATTTTACCTCCATCGCTAATTGTATTAAATAAAAGAAACACTTGCTGGGAGTTTCTAGATCTTGTCTGTGTTATCGACTAGCCCATTATATGTTATGGGTTAAATTAAAGGACCCTGTATTGGTCATTATAAAGAAAATCCAACTAAATCAGTTAGAAACATTGCCAACCTTGGTGTTGGATCTTTCCAGTCTCCTCTTTTGTTGGCTTGTTTAGCACGGGCGAACTCGTTTGACCTGATGCTACCATACAGACCAAAATGAAACCGCAGCCATCTGCCCATATGAATTCCTGTGTTATCCTCATCAGCCGGACTCAGCACGCAGTCTCTGGAGGTTTCTCCTATTTCTCCGTCTTTACGGTCAGTTGCCTTTTCCGCCACAGGTTCTTTGCAGAAACCAAATTTCAGATACAAATTCTTACCGTGAACCTAAAAGGATTGAATTGGGACATATTGGATAAAAAAAAGAAGAAGCATTTTTATGTACATTTTACCAATCTACATGATTTAGATACCCTGGACAGCATATTAGGTTTAGGTTCACATTTTCCTTACTTTTAACCCAATGCATTTCTTGCCTTCTTAGTAATTTAGAACATGGACACTTTATACCTCTGTGATGTTGGTAAGGCTGGGTACACATGGACGGGTTTTTTGGGCAAACACGCGATAATACACGTTGGAAAATCATTGCCGATCGTGCGGTCTCCTATGGATGGCACGATTGGTTGCGGCAAACTGTCAGCTACAACGACATATGATCATAAAAAGAACAGGAAAGATGGTTCCTGAAGAATTGATTGAATGTCTTGGGATCAGGTGGGAGACGAGTTCAATGTAAAGGCACCTGGGGTGGGGCTTCATACACAGCACATCATGTGACTGCCACAGACTCAGACAGTCAGGACAGACAAATAAGTGTAACTTATACTGGGTATACACGGAGGGACTTTTTGTCCCAAGCGAGCCCTCGGCCGGGAAAAATGTCAGTCGGTTGTGGCAAATTCGGCCGCGGCCGAATTTGCAAACAATCGATTGTGCGTTCCCGTAGGGAACTGCACGATCGATTGGAATTTTCCGACATGCCCGATCGTCTGATCCAGACGAACAAATGATTGATGTTGGTCGCAGCCGCCTGCCCCACACCAGCCGATATTTTCAGCCGATTGAACGAAAGTGCCGTGAATCGGTCGGCCGAAAATATTGGCTGGTGTGTACCCAAGCCTTAAGATGCAGAGAAGCCAGATACATCATCCCAGGCTATTTGAAAAGGTATGAGGACACTTGATTGTAGACAACAGTAGACAATAGTCAAATATTGAGTAAGTGCAAAGTGCATGGGCACCTTTAGGCTGGGTACACACGGCCCAATATTTTTACCCGATTGGCCAGTCAATGCTTTTGACAAGTTGGCCAATCGAAATATGATGCAACTGATTGTGGGGTCCATAGACTTTATCTGCTTTATCTGACAAAATTTACTGATATGTACAATCAAAAGGAACACATTACTTAAAGCTGCAGTCAGTTGATTTCAGGGTGTACAAATCCTTTAATTCTTCCACCTGACAACAGGAAACAGAAGTATATGCCCTGCAAATGTGTGCACTATCTGCCATCAGGCACTTTTCCTGCTATATTTAGAAAAGCAAACCCTAGATATATCAATTACAATGTCTGCTGCAAGGGAGAAGGTAACTAGCCTATGCTGGGCTAACATTTACCTGGCAAGCCTGGAACTGCTGCCCTTGTAGATCCTGAATCAGTATTTGCTTTGTGCTCCCTCCGACTTTCACCACTTGCTGATTCACAAATGGGGAGGCCAGAAGGGAGAAACGTTTCACAGTGGGACCCTCAGGCATATCTGAAAGCTAAAAACAGAATCCTTGTAACATAGTAATTAAGGTTAAATAAAGACTGTTAGACTGTTATAGTCTAACAGTTGATCCAGAGCAAGGCAAAAAAAAAAAGCTTAAAAAAAAAAAAAAAAAGGGGGGGTGATTCCTTCCTGACTCCAAAGGCAATCGGAAAATATCCCCATACCAACCAGAACTACAGTATATGCATAAATACCAGTAATTCTCAATATTATATAATATCCCTGTACCAACCAGAACTACAGTATATGTATTAATACCAGTAATTCTCAATATTATATAGTATCCCCGTACCAACCAGAACTACAATATATGCATAAATACCAGTAATTCTCAATATTATATGGTATCCCCGTACCAACCAGAACTACAGTATATGCATAAATACCAGTAATTCTCAATATTATATAGTATCCCCGTACCAACCAGAACTACAATATATGTATTAATACCAGTAATTCTCAATATTATATAGTATCCCTGTACCAACCAGAACTACAGCATATGTACTATATAATAACCTAGTCATATAATCAATATATATACAGGGATATACAATAAAAGTTCTTATCGTTAAAAATGGTGCTAATTTTGCCCTAACCAATCAGATCTTATTAAACATTTGAAAGCTAACATCTGATTGGTTGGGGCAAAATTAAAGCCATTTTTAACGATAAGAACTTTTATTGAATAACCCTGATAAAATCCCAAGGCTTTTGTAATTATGTGTGTGTGTGTGTCAGTGCAATTACCTCCCCTGGCCACTAGGTGTCCACCCCAATCCTCCATTACAATGTTATTGGTGGTAACCCCCCCATCCTTTTCCCTCAAAGAAGGGATGTTACCTGGGTTGCCTTAGTTGTTCTTATGTGCCACTTTCCGTTCATTTGCAGGGAACTTAGGGAGCTATTTCACCTCTGCCGCACCTCCGTGTAGCAGCCATAGCATCGCATTTCGCGCATGCGTAGAAAACGGGAGCCATTTTCCCTCCACTGCCTGCTATGTAAGTGCAATTGCGCGCATGCGCATAACGGAACGAGAACAATTTTTTTAATTCTCCGCCGCACCGTTGTATAACTTGGCACTTCTAACAAATCCTCCGCCGCCCCTCCATTTATCTGCATCCGGCCCTGGGATAGAGGGGGGAACCTGGGTATGGGACGGAGGGAGGACTCTGTCCCAGACCCAGGGTCCCCGACTCTGTACCAGACCCAGGGTCCCCCCCTGTGTCCCAGACCCAGGGTCCCCCCCTGTGTCCCAGACCCAGGGTCCCATATTTAAAAACAATTAAAAAATGTATCCATAACCAGAAACCCATATGTAACAATATAATATAATAGACCCTAATGCAAACAAGAAACCCATATGTAACAATATCATATAATAGACCCTAATGCAAACACACTAAATGGCATATGCTCAATAGTAGAAAACATAAGGCATATGTAAAAGGACAAGTACCATGGTAACAAATCTCCACTAGATAGTAATAATAGGCAATCACAGTTCTATTCTTAATGGTATTAATAAGTAGTCATAATCCTATACTTATCCCCCTGGATGAGTTCTGCTGACGTGTTTCGCCCGCCATTGGGCTTATGAGAAAGCCCAATGGCGGGCGAAACGCGTCAGCGGAACTCATCCAACACCTGATGCCTTGTTGTACTTTACTCTACTTCTAAGCCCTTTTTTCATGCTGCAACACGTATATGCTGTGCAACTTTGCCAAAGGGGAGAAGTATAGGATTATGACTATTTATTATTACCATTAAGTATAGGACTGTGATTGCCTATTATTACTATCTAGTGGAGATTTGTTACCATGGTATTTGTCCTTTTACATATGCCTCATGTTTACTACTATTGAGTATATGCTATTTAGTGTGTTTGGCATTAGGGTCTATTATATTATATTGTTACATAGCATGGGTTTCTGGTTATGGATACATTTTTTAATTGTTTTTAAATATGGATTCCCCTGCACTGATATGTAATAAAGGGATTATATATATAACTATACATGCTTGAGTGCCTCAAACATTTTCTTTTTGTTATATCCGATTTACATCTTTACAGTTGCTTTAATATACATCAGGAAAATATATATATTACATAAAAGGATAGTGCAAGTAATACAAGTGCAAATAATTTAAGTGCTGTTCCAGCAGCATTCAGTGTGGTAAGTTACAGCATTACTGTGGTAAAATAGGAAGGAGGGCCCTGCCCAAAAATGCTTAAAGTCTAGAAGAGATGGGGATGAAACACAAGGTGAAGCAGGCTGCAACTAAGTTGTCAGTGGATTGTAACTAGTGGGTCAACGATGGGTCAGTAAGTGTCCAGGTCCAGATTTTAAGCTTGCATTTACATTATTACATTGTATTACATTGTTATACATTACATTATTACATAACATTACATTATTTTGATAACACCCATTAGCTTCAATGCATCTACACCTTGCTCTTGCATTCAGGAGGTCCTTAACACCTTGCAGTCATATGCTAATAGGGTCTTTCCAGGGTACATAATTGCCAACAGATTCTTGTACAAGTCATTCTGAATTGAGAAAGCCAGTCGGATGACTAGCGAAACGTCTTCAAGTCCAGTTGATCTAACTGATCTAATAATGAGAACCTTCACAAGCATATACAGATGTAATTGAATACAACAGATATACTATGACCTGGATGAATGAGAACCTTCACAAGCATATTACATTATTACATCACATTACATTATTAAATTACATTATAACATTACATTACATTATTACATACATTACATTAAAATATAACATTACATTATGACATTACATTACGACATTACATTATTACATACATTACGTTACTACATTACATTACAACATTATCATGATGATGTAATAAAAGTTCTTATTGTTAAAAATGGTGCTAATTTTGTCCCAACCAACAGATGATGTTTACCTTTTGGAAAGCTAACATCTGGTTGGGGCAAAATTAGCACCAATGTTTAACGATAAGAATTTTTATTACATTGCCCTGTATATTATTATATTACAACATTACATTATTGCATTACATTACATTATTACTTTTCATTATAACATCCATTAGATTATTACATTACATTCTGTTACCATCTGAATTACTCTGAACTTTGCTAAAATTCTAATAACTCCCAGTAGCTGCTGGGTAGGTTCCTAGTTTAATATCATTGGTTGTTTCTTTAGAATTTCTCACATCTCTCACAAATCTACATGCTGCAAGACTAAAGATGGGAACACAATGTACCAGTCTATAAAGGATATGTACACTGGGAATGTTTTTGTTTAAATTGCCCATTACTGGAAACTATAATTTTCCTCAACTATCATTGTACATTTTTTGTTAGTCTATCCCCTATTTCTTTAGATATCCAGTTTAAAACATCTTACATTTTAGCTGTCAATCAAGTGCCTTAGTATTATTAACTCTTCTGTTATGTGTAGTTTTGCTGTAGCTGGAATTGTGACAGTTGGTACGGTACCTGAACTGCATTGTGGGAAATTGCCTCTCCCAATTTTGCCTCATAGGGATTACAGAGCATGCTTGCCCTCACAGAGAGTCAGTCTGGGGGACTCAGGGACCAAGCTTGAGCAAATTACTGGATTGAAGTCATGCAGCAACACAAACACATCAGAGTAAGTGCTGCTTACATGTATTTATTTATTGAGTAAAGGGCATGTCCACCCCAAAACTAAAATTTGCCCCAGTGCTGGTCCCACTGTGTAGTGTTAAGAAATCCTTACCTTACACCTCAGCCCCTTATGGTTCTCCTGCAGTGCTTGCCCTAAGTGCCAGAAAGGGAAGAGTAGGAGCTGTCTGTGAGTCACCCAGTTTCCTGCTTCTTCCTTGTCTTCAGTAGGTACTTGAGCATGCACAGGGGAGCGCTCCCCCCTAAAAACTTTTTCTGTAGTGTACCCGAGCCCACCCCCATCCACCATGTTAGTTTTTAAAACAAGCACAAGAAATAGACTCTCAGACAATCGCAGACTTGGCTGCCAGTCCGGCCCCCCTCTGCAGCTTTTGGCAAGGAGAGAGCCGGGAGCAGGCAGGCGAGGGAATGAAGAAGCGTAAGTCTATTTCTGGGGCTTGTTTTAAAAAAATATGGGGGTGGGCTGGGGTACACTACACTACAGAAAAAGATGATTTTCTGGGTGGAAATTCCCTTTAAAATGTGTCAAGTCATTTTCAGTGTAAAATTTAACCCACAGTGGGGCCAGTAGTGGGTTAAATTTTACACTGAAAATGACTGCTCCTTATGGTTCTCCTGTAGTGCTGGTTCAAAGTTCAGGAAACTGAAGGGTAGGAGCTGTCTTCCTGTTGAAACAGTTGCTTCCTATGATCTGTCCTCTCAGTTGCTTCTGGTATGCGCAGGGGCCCCCTCCCGATCCCTCCCTGGCTGCTGATCATGTAGCATAAAACCGTTGTTATTTACATTGCAGGCCATGCCCTCCCACCCACAACCGCTATATTGCAAGTTTAAAAATAGAATCCGAACTCTACTTACAAATCCTCGCTCCTGCAGAGTTCTGTATAGCTGGCAGCCGTGGCTGTGATTGGCTGCCTCTCAGAGCCGGATCAAGATGCTGCAGGAACGAGGGGCTGTAAGCAGAGTTTGGAATCTATTTTTTTTACACTTCTAACATAGCGGTTGGGGTGGGAGGGCATGCCCTGCAATATATAAAAAAATATTATTCAAGGTGGAGATGCCCTTTAAAGGAATAGTTCACTGGAAAAGTGAACTATTCCTTTAACACATAGATTGAAGCCATGTCTTACCTCCCATTCTTCAATAATTTTCAGGAGCCAGGAACGAAGGAGAAAGATATTTACCTTACACGCTGTTCTCTGTGGCCGCACCGACAATTGCCGTCTGAACCAGGAAGCCGTCGGGAATTGTCAGTGCGGCCACGGTGGATCACATGAAAGGTAAATATCTTTCTCCTGACAAATTGTTTGAATTACAGGAGGTAAGACATAGCTCCTTAACCTCACAGCCTTCAATCAACACATTAAAAGAATAGATCACTTTTCCAGTGAACTATTCCGTTAACAGCTGTAATATTCTGTAATATCATCTGTCAAAGATGTGGCTACACACAGTACCAAATGGCCTCCCTACATAACTATAGGGATAATCTTTCAGGTCAACCCCTAGGACGCTCCCTTAGTGACCACGGCCAAGGGAAATTTTCAGTCACTAACAAGTGTTTCTGAAGCCGACAGCAATCATTCATCTGCCTTTGGAACACTCATACTAACAGTACCGTTAAAGGGCAATCCCATCAGAATAAATACTGACCAATCTTTCAGTATGGTTATTTCACTGGTATTCTGTTTTAAAGGAAATAGGTGAAAAATGTGGCACTCCATTTATCCCACAAGAATAAATTCATCTGTCGCTGTGCAGAAAATACTTGCACCTTTTTGATTTGCAATGTGCGCGTGGTGGCGGCAATTGGAGAGGTTACACAAATAAAAAACCTTCAGTAAGAGCTAGGCCACACTATTGCACTTTTTTCTTGCGTTTGCGCATGCGATTTGTTTCTGTTTGTAATATGCAATCGCATGCGTTCACTATTTTAAAGGGCAATCGCATGCGATTTTGTGTCTCAAATGAGGAAATTGCATGCGCAAACGCAGCGGAATCGCAGTGTAGCCATGCCCTAAGGCAGAACTTTCTGCACTCTTTAGTACATGCAGTGGTTAATTATATTTTTATCAGTGCCCTCCAATCATGAGATGATTTGGTAACCCTAGTACAGAGCATATGTGTAATATGTGTAAGGGAACATTGGGAGGCAAAACCACCATCAGGTTAATCACCCCATAGATGGGATTTTTTTGAGCGATCCAATCAAATTTATTGGATTGCTCAAAAAGCGTTTCTGGGTTTTCCGCTCGACAATGTCAATTGCTTTATCGGAAAAGCAAAAGTCGGGTCAGGAGGAAAATTTTCACCGTCCGCATTTTTCAGTCCATATATCATCAGAAGTGGAGATCGGGGCCACTAACGATCGAAAATCCGATAGGCCCGTGTATGAGTAGCTTGCCTGCCTAGTGTATGGCCAGCTTGAGTCTGCCATCAGACATTTTAATCAAGCTAAATGTCCATAACTGCCAAGTTAAGTAACAAAACACTGCTGTCCCACATAGGCGTACCTTTAAAGCTTTGCACAAATAAAAAAAACCCTGAGCTGGTAACATGCGTGGAAAAAACCCATCACATGGGTTCGGTCGGGTGTTGTTGCTTGATTCCGTCTTACAAAAAAAAAAAAAAACAAGATTTTTTTTCTTTTTATTACTTTTTCTAAACCGTTTTAAGAACATCACAACTTAAAACACTTAAACATATTAAGGAACCTCTTTTAATCATTGAAATTCTAACTAGTTATCTTTACTAAATACATCTCCTTTAATCATATACAACAATGATTATCAACATTGCACTTAAAACAAAGCAGTATTGTTTTTTTTACAGTTTGCTGGAATTTGACACCCATTCAAGAGCTCCTGGCTGCACCCACACAGAATTTTAATTTGAGATACATTAAACATTTATTTGCCTGCTGAGCAAGTATCAAGATCGCTATCAAGCAAGTTCTTTCCCTAGTAATAAACTAATAAGTCTGTTTCCCCAAACTGAGGAAGATGGGCCCTGTAAAGGAAACCTGCTCTGTCTGCTCCATAGATAAACTAGCCCCATTGATTCTAATGTGGAGGAATTTAGGATAGAATTCAGTTCCTCTAGGGCACTTATAACACTGCGAAACATAAGTACAATCAGTTCCCCTGGTTGTTTGATTGAAAGATAGGTATAGTTTTAATATAACCAATCATTCTGTTTTATTAACTGGCTAGGATAGCCATAGGGTACACAAAGTATTTCTTTATCCAGTTGAACAAATCGAAATTTCTGGAGTGATATTCGAAACTTAATACAAATGAAAAGATGATTTTTCTTAGGGTTTTCAATAGACAGAAAAACATGAAGATAAAATGAGTGGTGATTTTAAATAAAAGAAATCTACTGCCATCACTTATTTTATGATTGTGAACTCGCCCAACAAATCCCGAGATCACTTCGGGGAGCATTAGCTTTGGTGACTTTGTGATATGTTTGGTGACTTGACATTGTGATTTTAAAAAGCAGCTTCACAATAATTGTTTTAGTTTAACATCCAGTGAAGTGCAGGCATTAATGTAAGTACTGCAATGCATTCAGATGGGGGGAACCTCTTCAGAAGTATCTGCACTTAGTATATTATTCTGGTATACTGCACTGCGGTGTGGTACAGAACAATTAATTAGAGGCAGAGAGTCAGCACTGATGTTTAAATGAGGAGACTACATCAGTCAGGGAATGGCAAGAAAGTGATGAAAACAGGATGAATGGTGCTTTGGAATTCCACATGTGTGCGAAGGATGAATCTTCATTGCATTGCCAGTGTTTGTATCTCGGCTACACTTCTTTCCATCTCTTCCACTTTCCATAAAGCTCAATATATAAGCAGTCCATTCCAATTACAAAAGAAAAACTTAAATTACTTCTTGTAAGTTCTTTGTATCACACTTTTTATGGTTTACAGTTAGGTCACAAGATCACGTTCAACTGTGTTTATCAGACAGACTGACCATAGCCCTGTTCTGTATAGCGATTGTTAGTGAAATTAGGAGGTGAAGGGCAACATGCGCTCAAGCTAAGACCAGGTTGTTCCAGGAGTCATGTTTGGAGCTGGCTGGCGGAGATATGTTGATTGTAGAGTGGTGAATCTGTGGGGAGAGTTTTAAGCCTGACATGGAGTAATTTGAAGATCCATGGCTTGTGATACTAGACAATGAAGATACCTGAAACAAATAGAGTACAAAGAAAATTAGATGAAGGCACTAGTACATCATAAGATGTTGCTGTTTACACTGTAACTTTTTAGTTGCAAAATTAAAATGTATTAAAACATACCCATACTTTGCTTTGAGAAAACAAATATTGTTTCAGTACACTCATTGCTGTGTTAAAAAGGGTTCATTTATGTTTAAAGGATAGTTAAAACAAAAAGGGGCAGGAAGCCTGCTTCTGCCAGGCTTCCTGAGTGCTTCAGCACTACCTTTATTACAGGAAGGCCCAGGGCATCAAACTGGCAGATGAAAACTATACATGCTTCAGCTCCTTAACAAAAAAATATTGGTTGGTAGGAATAATCAATCCTACCTCCCTGCCCAGGGTTTCTTTTAATTTAAAAAATTTAAAAAATACTGTAAATAAATTACAGTATAGTTGACCTTTAATATCTTTGTCTATCCCCAAAAACACAAGACACCAGACAAATCTGTCTCAACTACCAGGCAGTGAAATACATTGTGTTATTATTTTAAGGTGGACTTTTTTTTTTGGGCACACACTTGGAAAGAATGCTGCCCACAATTGTTCTTTGCTTCTGGTAGTGTGGTATTAATATCTATATATTGCTGCACTCCATTACTGTAGTACCTGAGATATAGAACTTGAGTGTCCGTAAGGAGGGGACAGTCCTGGCTCAATTTTGATTGGACGCATTTCCTCTACTGTGGAGTTCGTAGAACTTGTAGTAGCAGTGAGGCTGTCAATGTTTTGTCCTGAAGAAATAAACATAACAAAAACATAGAATTAATATTTTGGCATTGCAGGGAATACGAGAAGACTCCATCATACTTATTATCTAGATACACAGTTCAGCTATTTAATGGAATGGAATGTATGGTGAAGGAAGCTGTGTACTAATAGACATGATTATTTATGTGAATTCTTTTGCATATTAAGTAGGAAATTCAGGTTTGTGACCAATTCCAATGCATTTATTCATAATACCTGTTTTAGACTTGCCGAGGTTTTTTGGTTTCCGTTTTCTTGTTTGGATTCCTTCTTTCTTCATTGCTAGTGGTCGGGGAACCTGTTTTGAATGTAAAAAAAAGGGGGGTGTTCATTTTTTAAAATAGTATAGATAAAGGTGAACTAAAGGTAAAATATAAAGGATCCTATAAAATAATTTCTAACCGTTTTAATTTTCAGACTCTGATACATACTTACAAATGCTCAAGGAATTCTCTATCTTACTACAGGGTGAACTGCCCATGACCTCCATGTAAGCAGGACTGAGCAGTAAGAAAACCAGTTTATACTTGCTGGTTGGAGGGCGGCAGAAATTTAGAAAATGCCAAAAACCTGGTAATTTTTCTACAGTGCTTCTTATTTCAGTTACAGATATGTCCTAATTAGAAATGATGGGATCCATGCAACATGATTTATATTTTAACTTTGGTAAACTTATCCTTGCCAAACAGACGCTATGCTACCTATTTTTGAAACCATAATTTTTTAAAATTGAACAATATTAATAAATTATTGAAAGTAATTTAAAGGACAACTGTAGCTCCCAAGCTCCGCCTCTCCTTGGGATCGATCCAATGAGAAGAGGTGCTTCTTGCACTGTGTGTCTTCTCATTGGTTAGGCCCTGGGTTTAAAGGGGGCAGTTGTCTTTTAAAACAACTAAAACATATACCTAGTTAGGATGTTGCCAGGAGATATTTTATTTATTATCTATTCAGTGGGATATTGTTTTTTTGTCGCTAGCAGTGGATGCAATTAATTTTGCATGAAGAATTCTAGCTGTGTCAAATAATATAGCTATTTTTAGCTACATGTAACCTTTAATACAATAATCTTATGTGATACTCTGCCTTCCTATTGCCTGCTCTGTATGGCAAGTATTGTATCATTGATAAATCAAATAAATAAGGGACTAAGAAATGAATGAAGTCTGTGAATTTGGTGGACAAAGTAACGTACCCCATGCAGCTTCATATACAGCCCGCATGCATTGCACACCGGTTCGCCCTCTGCATTTCGCCGCCAGAGTGTGGTGGTGGACGTGTGACAGTTAGCGCAGGACAATCCAACGCGCCGAGATGCGGACTAGAAGAGACAAGATTAAACTGTTCATTTACAGTGAAAGATCTTTCTGGTTAACCAAATGTGTTATAAAGTTCCCTCATATCCCTTTTATATAAGGGATAATGTGCTCCTTACAGTGTAATATCCTTTTATTGTAATGTAAAAGGGTGCATGATTTCTCATAATACATAAATATCTGTTTCCTTCCCCCCTTTCGCATTTTAAATTCTAGCCTTGTCTTTATTCCATTATCTTTAACTTAAACCTAGTAGAAAGGAACATCCCAGCCCAGCATCTATGCGGTTAAACAAATCTTTGTGTAGGAGGAGAGAGACATTGGTTATAAAGTGACAGGAAGCAGCTCCAGCAGGTTCTATTAGTGAAGTTAAACACTGCAAAATATACTGAGTCATTGTCCAGACATGAACACTGGAATGGGAGGGGCAGTGGGATATAAGAAATATAAGAAATGAGTCACTTAGTGACATAGCTGAGTGATTTTTATAAGGATATATACCACTGCAGCTCCCATTATAAAATATTGCACTTATGTATGTGAATTCCATCGGGGACAGAGTATCGTTTAAAAATACTTTTTTTAACAATTTTTGGGGGGCAAAATCAGATGAAAAATGGATTTGATATGGGAGACCTTTCCTTCAGAACGACAATGTCTGCAGACTTTTATTATGTATAATACTGTGAATGGTATCCAGTCCCGATGGTTGGGGTGTTTCCTATTATATAAATGGGAGGTGAAAACTAGTAAGACTCGGATACATATTTACCGTACCCTTTAAAAATTCTGAACCATTACAAGTTATTTATTTGGAAAGGATGTAACCTTCCTATCTGCAAAAGCTGATGTTTTTTCTCATTCCTAAACAGATACAAAGCTGAATAAGCAAAACCATGGGATTCGTTCTGGTTTGAGTTAGTGACATGGAGTGTAATAGAAGCTCTGCTGGAAGAACTCCCATATCTGCTATTGAATGCTGTTCTCCCACAACTATAAAATAGTAACCTTTCTACCACTAGATGGCATTACATGTATATAAAATGCAACGTTCGCAGGCAGATGGTTGTATGAACAGGTGACTGTTTTTTGACCTTCCATACATAAAGCTGTGCAATTACCAATGTGTATATTTAACAGTTTACATTGGATTGTAAATTGCTTGTTTGCCATGTGTTTTAGCAATGCTTATACACAGAAGATTTGGAGAAAATGTATATTCTATTCTTCAGATTCCCATTCATTATCTTCTCGAGCATGGGTTATATTACAAGCTTCAAAGGGCAAGTCCAGCTGCATAATAAAATCAGCTCAGCTGTAATACTTACATAAAGTCTCCCTTGCAGCGCTGGTCCTCTTCTGTTTTATCTCTGCAGCCTGCGATATAGCCAAATGGGAGACATGCTCTGCAAAAAGCTTGTACTCCAATTGACTAACAGAGCGGTAAAGTAAACTTAATGTTTGTATTGCAGCTGATCAGCACCCACGGGTGAGGGGATTAGGGTCTCGCCCCGACTACTTTTCAGGCGTGGAATTATATATGGAGTATAATTGGCCTTTGATGAAAGATTTTCGTGTATTTATTCCAGCAAGAATCTTATGGATAAAGAACTATTATGTAGATATTTATTTTGTTGTTGTTTGAGATTATTGATTCATGGACTATTATAAATGTACCTAAACATATATATTATTTTTTATCTCCTGCATAAGAGACCTTCATCCGCAGCCTGTTTATGATACTCAAATTATTAGATCAAAGTGCACTGAAATTAAGCCTTTTTTCCATGATGTCTCTAATGGAATATTGGACTTCTAACGTTCCGCCCTATATAATGGCAGTGAAGAGAATGACGAGTTTGTTCTCGAGGACTGGAAAATGCAGGCTAATGCATTTATTTGCTTTTTTTTCTCTGATATGTTGAGTGTTATAAATGACATAAGTGATTAGAGGTGACTCACCGCGTGAAGCACATTGTAATGTCACATGCACAGGCTCATTTACTGTTGACCAGTAGCGTCAAACTTGTAGTTGTCCAATTGTAAACAACATGTGTGACAGTTTGCAGATCCAGTTGGAAGTATGTTTTGTAAAAGAGGCCTATCATACAGGTTCTGTTTCTTTTGCAGTTGGCACTGAAAAACTGTGTGATTGTTCTAAAATTGAATTGGCCATAGGTTTGTTCTGATGCTGCTGACTTCCAGGCTGTTGACCCACACACAGTAAACAAAAAAAAATATTCTACTTTGTATTAACACTGCTGTGAATCAAGCCAGATATATTTTTTGCTTCTCCATAAGGATAGCTACAACTCCAAACATTCTGCACCTTTCTTAAGTGTGAAATCGACTAGGGCATTAAAATGGCTGTGCATACACATTGTAAGTCGCGGGACGGCCCCCACATTGCACATATGTATGAGCCTAAAAGGGACACTATACTTGTGCAGTAGCCTTTGTCAAAGACACTGAGTCTGGGAGGAGCCAGAAAGCAGTCCATTACCGTCCAACTATAGTGTCCCTTTAAGAAACTTTACATAAAATGTTTAATAAAACTTGTGAGTATGTTTTTAGGATTTCAGCTTCTATTTTGCCTTTAGATCTCCTTAATGTTCAAATGTTAAAGTAATTTCTTTCTTTGTGAACTTATTCCATTTTCGTACTGCCAGTAAATAAAAGGCTATAGAACAAATTCTTACCAGTCGTCTTTGGGGTTTGATAAGAGGGCGGTTGATACCATTCATCTTATGGTACAGTCCACAGGCGTTGCAAAGATAGTGGCCTGTTCCATCTCGCCTCCATAGAGGGGTTGACATTGCTCCACAGTTGACACATTCTCGGCCTTCCGAAAAATCCTCAAAAAATTCTGTAAATCAAAGTAAAATATTAGGAGACTGCATTTTTGTAAATTAATATAACAGGAAAACTCTTGCAATTATTATTGTCAATATGAGCCATTCAGGAGCCAATCTAGCCTTTTTGTGTAGCCAGCTCCATAGACATCAATGGAAAACTCTTCCATGTGTGAATTCTTAGGCACAGTGGCGTAGCTACAGACTTATGGGCCCTGATGCAAAATTTTGGCATGGCCCCTCCAACACCGCCGCAAACCGAAATCTGCACTGCAAACCAAATAATCATTGGTAAAATGCTTTGTATATAACCACTGGTAAAATAGTTGGCACAAAGACTGGTTAAATGCTTGGCACACAGACAATGGTAAAAAAACTTTGTATACAGACCACTGGTAAAACAGTTGGCACACAGACTGGTAGTTTTGGAACCATAGCACAAAATGGGGCCCCTTCTTGGCCAAGGGCCCTGGTGTGGTCTCATCCCCTGCACCCCTGGTAGCTACGCCCCTGCTTAGACACATTGGCTACCTGGCTCCTGGGTTTGTCCAGCCCTGCTGTATTCCATAAGTATCTATCTATGGCATTGCTTGTTCCTATAACATCTAAGAAGCAAGTCTATCCAATGTTTAAGAGTGGTGAGTCTAAGGCCGATTGTACATTTATAATCTGGCATGATTAATACCCTTTTGCCTTTTCTGGGGGGGTGTTTGTGGGGTGCTATGGACAATGTTATTCTTTGTGTTGTGATTTTTAAAATTAAAATCATCTACATTTCCTGTTGTGGAAGAGTTTCCTGCTGTTTCCATTCCTCCTGTGAGGCTGAGAATGAAGTACGCAGGGACATAGAATGTACCTCATATAAGCAGCTTCTTGCATTCCTTCATGGCAGGCAGTTACTTAATGTGGCTTTAAATCCTGGCATTATGGGCTTCTTGACACTTCTATGTCTTCCTCATTCTGCCCTCTCCCCCTCCCCTAAGCTATAGATATATACAACCCAACAGGAAAAGAAAGTCTCCTTTATGTAGCAGGCACACTGCCTGACATTCCTCCCACCAGTTTTTAGAACAATGGGAAGGAATGGATAATCCCTGTGGACCTAGGGGGCACAATAGACCAACAATTTCCCTTGCACTGATATGAGCACTCAGATTGACAGGAGCAGTTCATTAAAAAAAGGGGGGGAAAGTAACGGCAACTACGTTATCGGTTCCTATACTGTAGAAATTTTCAGTTCAGACCAGTGAGTTACGAAGCTGATGGTGCTGACGGGGTTTGGCCACCGTAAGACACTGGTGAGAGCTTCGTTCTCAGATGTGGATGATTTCATTCTCTCCTTTCACTTACTGTAGTTGAGCAATGTTTTAAAGTTTATCCGATTACCCAAAAAGATCCTCATGTTACATTTTATATATCTGTCTGACCTTACAGGCCTTATAAAGTACCAGAATGGCCTCGTACACGTGGGCTAGACCCATCTCTCCATAAACTAACCAATCAATATAAGGATTTGTAGTCTGTTGGTGGGCAGTAGGGGAAGACAGACAATATTTCAGCTTTTTTGAATTTAAAATATGTAAAAATATGTATGATTTGCAGAGATTTAACAGCAGGGCCAATATTTTCATTTCTGAATGATTGGTCTTTTGGTACACATTGTGCAATCCGGTCAGGAGGAAGCACTGTCTGTCACAGCAATAGTGTCCGCCGTTGACAGGTTGCCGCGAATGAGCGCGCGGTCCATAGTGGACCGCACGATCGGCCGTGTTTTTTGGACGTGTCCATTCACCCGATATGGATAAACGGTCGGTTGGTCGCGGCCAAATAACGATGCGATCAACCCATACATTGAACTATTGGTCGATCGGGACGAAATATTTAATGGCGTGTACCGTGCTTTACTGTCAATCCCTAATTAATTGGGCACATTTTGTTGGGCCATGTAAGAGAATGCAAGAAAATTAGGAAAGGCTTAGCATGGGTCTAACATCAGCAAGATATAAGGTCTTAAAGGACATGTCCACCCTTAAATTAAATAAAATTTCAGTTACCTGCCCCCAACCCCAATTGATGTATTTTGCACTTTATTACCTGGATAACTATCCAGAAATTTAAGGATAATTAGTGTCCCCATTCTGGCAAAGTAAGCTTGTCTCTTCCTACATGCAGCCAATCAATGCTTTAACATCTGACAGCACAGCCAATGAATGACTGCTGTTTTACCTGCTGCCTCCACTGCACATGCTCAAGCTTATTAAAAGCTCAAATATACCTTTTCCTTTAATGTTTTTAAATATGCATGTAATAACTGGTAAAAAAACAGCAGTATTGGATGTGGGCAGATAACTGACAACAATTAGTTTTAATGGTGGATTTGCCCTTTAAACACAGACATGCGCGGCAGACGATCGACCCCCGACCGAACGCATACACACACGCGATTCTTGCCCGAAACGGCCATTCGACGCGTGTAGCCATCGAGGGTTGCAGGTTGTGCGCATATTGAGCATGTGTACGAACCTTAAGACATTGACATTTAATTTTAGCCATAACTATGCACTGGGGTAATACACAGGGCCTTCCTTTGGATCAAATGTTAGGTAGGGTTAATAAGGTTGGACAAGATGAACTTATGTCTTTATTCAACCTCCATTACTATTACTACAATCTTTATAACCTCTTGACGGCATAGTTCTGTGTGTATAGAATGCTTTGAAGCAAGATCTAGGCAACCTGGCAAGAATTCAGAAGAAATGTTCTGTGATTCTTGGTGTCCTATTATGGGAAATATAACTGTAGGTTAACTCCTATTCTTAAATGAGGATTTATTTTTATTTGAGCTCTTGCTTAACACGAACATTGTGGTGATATGTTTGTTTTACGACGAGTAAACACTTCATATACATTTGACTTTTTCACAAATGAATGTTAACCAGAAGTCTTATGTATTTATGAATGTTAGAAAAATATTCGTCTATACATCTGCTTGTATTTAATCTGGAGTTTTAATTTAAATCTGGGAGGGTGATCAGATCCATTGCTCTAGGCCAGGGGATAGGCAACTAGTAGATCTCCAGATGTTTGAAAACTACAACTCCCAGCATTCCTTTACAAGCACTCTGTAGTCAGTGAATGCTGGGAGTTGTAGTTTTCAAATGTCTGGAGATCTACTGGTTGCCTATCCCTGCTCTAGGCAGATGGTTTTACAGATCAGTTCCAATAAATAAAGTGATAATTTACACTTTATTGTGTAATATAATAATTTTATTAGGAACCAAGGTGTTATATGTCTATGACCATGTGGAATTATACAGGTTATGCAACTCTAACGTGATCTACAAAACAATATCTTTAAATTTCACGGTAGGGGGGTGCATTATATATGATAAACAAATTTCAGTCATGTGACACTATATTGTCACTGTGAATTGATTATTTGGAAATAATTTACAGCATTTTCATTGGGTATACTGTAAAGATTTAATCTACTGTGACACTATTAATGGCAACTGAAAAATGTTTCCTGGCAACCGGTTGTGTTAAAAAACTGGGCAGCAGCTTAAATGTACCTGTTTAGGACTGCTCTCATGAGTCCATTTTAGCTGAGCTCCTATTTCCCCTCCCTTTCAGTATGTTCAGGTGCTTCCATTTGCAACATTGTTGTTTAGAAGGGAGCGCTGAACTCTGTTCAGTCTATTCAGCAACAATGTTACAAACAGAAGAAGCTGAACGTACTGAAAGGAAGGGGGGAATGAGTGCTCAGGTAAAATGAACAGAGGAGAGCAGTTCTAAACAGATAAATTAAAGCTGCTGCCCAATTTTTAACATAACAAGCAGCCTCAGTGAAAGACAACTCGGGGATCCCTATCCCTGTTTCTATGCTGGCACTGGGAAAAAGTTAATGGTAATGGGAGTCTGCTGGCACTAAAAGAGGTAATGGCGATACGCTACTAAAGTATTAGAAAGATATTAGACATTTGTCTATAGACTTACTTCAAATTTATCCATAGTCTTTAGCTCCTGTGGTTTCTTACCTTCCGATGTTCCCACAATGGTTCTACATGGCCCATTCATTTTGTGATCACAAAATAGAAAAGGTCAGGCAGTTTCTGCTGCATCGCTCGAATGACGTGGGAACGTCTATACTATTCTCTATATCTTTCCACCTGTCTATTTGTGTCTGTCTCTATCTGTCAATTTACATGTTTTTCTGTATCCCTATCTCCCTATCTGTCCCTGTCCATCTATCTATCTAATATTTTAACTGCTAAATTTAAAAGAGAACTAAACCTAAATAATACCTATATTACCTAAAAATCTGAAAGCATCCTCTCTAAGAACACCAATATATGGCAAATTACCCCCCCCCCCCCAAAGGAACCGCTACTGGCCACACTGTGAATGATCAAAAATCCTTACTTTACATCTCTGCTCCAAATGGTACTCCTGCAGTGCTTGTTCAAATTTGAAAAAAGTGAAGAGTTGGAGCTGTCTGTGAGTCATCCAGTCCCTGCTTCCTCTCTGTCCTCTGAGAGTTTCCTGGCACGTGCAGTGGAACCCTCCCCCACCCTCCCTCCATCTCTCTGGATCCCTTCTTGCTTCTTCACCCTCTACCATATTTCTGTAGTGTAGGGTACCCTAGCCAACCCCCAACGCGCCGGGGGAATAAAGGCATGTAAGTAGCTTTCTGCAGCTTTCTTAAATAAACTAACACAGCGGTTGGGGGTGGGTTAGGGTGCTCTACACTTTTTTTTTAGGGTGGAGATAGCCTTTAAAATTAATATAATCCCCTAAAGAACTGGATAAGATAATAATATAATCCCCTAAAGAACTGGATAAGATAACTGTGTGTATGTGCACTGTCTGGCCACACCTACTGACTTCAGTCACATCTAAAATGGAATGTAACTGGATTGGCTAGGGACTTCTAGTAGGCATAACCTGCTGTAACATGTCCTTGTAGTAGATTAGAACTGGGCATGATAAAGAACTCAATAGTCAGTGACTACACTGTGCGATAGTGAAATGCTGGGAAATAAAACACAAACCCCATCTTAGAAAGGTAAATGTCCCAAGCACCCACACCAAGATTAAAAGCAAGACTCCGATTACTATTTTATATTCAGGTGCTCTGCCATCTGATTCAGTATTGATCGGAGACTTTAGTTGTCCTTTAAGTTGATAGTATTTGTGTAATTAGTGGGGCTAAAGCTGAGTGGGTGGAGCTTATCTGGATAGGGGGGTGTCACCTGTCAATCATGGGATATCAGGTGGTATGAGGTTGCTGGCTCCTAACTTTTTGGATGATTTGTCCAACCCTGAACTATTCTAAGGCTATAAAACAGTTACTTCCCATTGTAAAAGTGCAGACTCTTATATTACATACATTTCTACATTTGATTCAGCAGACACAGGTGACACATATTTCTGTCTTTTCCTTGTACTAACACTTATTCAAAGACTTTGCCCTGATGGTGCACTCGGTGAAAGTGGATTCCATTAGGGAACTGTTTATAGTGCCAGAGAAGAGTAATATCAACATCTCTCATCGGGGCTAAGTGAGGTACCTCGATGGAGACTATGCAACCCTTCTGGAACACAGACAAGCACTTTCTATACCATAACACTGCTTCAAGTTAGTTTTTTTTAGACCGTCATATTGCGTTTCCGAAACTAATTGAAAGAACTGTTTGAAATACTGCAGGGTCAGAACCATCATTCTTTTCTTAAGGAACAGTAGGAACAAGGCCTGCATGCTTCATCCTAATGTATCCTGTCCCAGACGTCATTACAATTTAATGGATAGGTTGTAAGAACAGCATAAGTGCAGATTCCAAAATATTTGCTGAAAATGTATGTCAGCTGTTTATAGCATTTCAGATTCCTTTACTAGGCCTTGGTGCTTAAAGGAATTGTACACTGAAAAAATGACTTTGCCTCATTTCAATCTGTAAATGAACTAGCAAAGCCCGCAGCCTGCATCCTTTACAAACCCCTGTAAGATGCCTATTGTGCAGCCCAGTTGAAAAATATTGTTAGAAAGGATGAATTTGCTGAGAGCTCACATGCCACGATAATCTACACATTCGTACCAGGGGTTTTAAGAAGGGATTTGTGGTCTATGATTGAGGGTTTTTTGAGGGTTTATAGTGCAAGGAATTTACCAGTTGCCAATTGATTCCTGTTCACCTTTTTGATCAATAGGCTAATGATCGATTTTGCCGGAAATGCTTTTTAATATGAAACTGTGTATTTAAATATGTACAGCAATAGGTCAGGCTGACCAGTAAAGCTGGGTACACACATTGCAGATTTGCACAAACCTGCATATATTTGACTGACCCCCAAGGCCAACAGCAGTTTGCCAGCTGCAGAAACGGCCATTTTTCCCCATACACAACTGATAATTGGCTAATCCCATCTGTTAGCAACAGGATTTGTTTATTATCGCTCATGTTTGTGCCAAGCTTAAGTTGGTGGGGACCAGGATCAGGCTAGAATAACCATGTGGGTAATTCTGGATGATTTTCAGCCTGACCAAAAAAAAAATACCAGACAGGGCTGTTTGTCCGATTGAAATATTGGTGTGCACTTAGCCTTTAGATGGCTATACACCACGTCACAGCTATTAAAAACATGTCAGAAGGTAAAGAAGATAGTATATGGGCACCTTTAGATATGAAATCAGGCCTTAGGTCAGATGTTTATTATATTCATTAATTTCCTGACATCTAAACATGGCTTACACGTGTACATGTACTCGGCAGTTACAGTTATACAAACTAGAAAGATTCATTAAAACATTAATTTCCGGTATGTACATGGCCACATTAAGATGCAGCATTGTATTAAACAATAGCTTATATCAGCAGAAATTTAATGTGCAACATATTTTCTAAATCTACCCTTTAATCTTTTCAAAGGGATCATTTTCTACGAAAAGACATATCTGATCCATCCAAGATTAACTTTAGAAACCCAGCAAATATGCAGAGACCAGATTCCCTGCGCAGCTACACAGGACTAGATATTTCCGTAGTTCTATCGCACAGTAGAAAATTCCAGCTCATTGGTGTATTTTTTTCTAGGCTAAGTGGGCTGGTAATGTATTTTCTACCTTATTTAATCCAATAAATGTAACTTCCTTTATGAATATTGTTTCTCTATCAGTTCTATAGCATTAGGGAGAGAGAATAGCAAATACATGCCTATCCGTCGAACACTCTATTGCACATCATGCAATATTTCCCTACTGATTGACCGTTCGGCTCTTCAGACCAGTCTGCCAGGAGGAAGGACTGTCATCGTGGCAATAGTGGGTGCAGCCTACAGTTTGCCGTGACAGAGTGTGCAGTCCATAAAGGACTGTGGTTTCGGACATGTCCGATTGTGCATTCGGAGGAACAAACGGTTGGACGCACCCAAAATACCATGCAATTATTTTGGCCTGATCGACTGAAACACCGAACTATCGGTAGATTGGGCTGAAATATTGCATGGTGTGTATTGTGCTTAAATCTCATCTGATCGTGCTTCAGTGGACAGCACAATCGGTTGAACCAGCAAGTTGAAAAATCAAACAGCCTGTCAGGTTAAAATGTCGCCCGAGTATAACCAGCCTAACAATTTTGTTGCAGTGTGAGAAGTCAGACAATATATTTTCTTCTTTGCCCTGGCAGTTATTGTGTTAAATAAATCCCTTTTCATAGAATGTATGCTTTCTATGCCCTAACATTTGTCCCATTTGTGTAGTGGTTGTAAGATAACAGATTACAAAGACCTGTTTACCTTATCAGTATGCCCGGAGTGATAAATGTACACACACTAACAATAGCACACATACAACCACCCCTTTACTTCTCTGAAGGGGGGGGGAGATTAGGTCAGCCTGAGAGAGACAGATTGGTATGAGGAAAACCAGTGCCCACATTAATAATAACGCCTGGCCCTTGTCACATGTTTGTGTTAACACTTCCCATACCTTTATGGAATCTAATAATCTATAGTACTTTAATTTAATTAATTATGGTATATTACATGACTAAGGTCCCTTGGAAGAACGCTTCCAGTAATTTAACCCAAACAGAGCGTATTTGATACCTACTACAAAGTGCAGCGCATATGGTGGGAACGCTCCCATGGGGTTACACAGGTCGGCGCAATCTCAACAACGCGATCCGAATCACGATAGTGTGGCCTAGCCCTAAGTGGTGACATGTACAATAAGAATTGAATTTAAAGGTAAAGAGGCCTGTTAAGAGGAAAGAATGGTTTGGTGCCACCAGGAGACAACTTAAGCTGGGTACACACAGGAAAGATGTCAGACAGGATCTGCAAGATCTTGTCTGTCATTTTTGAAAGATCGGGCTACACACAGTACCGAGTGCTCCCCCTTATGCACAGCATAGGGTGAATGCCTGGGACCTGTGTGGTCCCGGGCCGCCTCCCCTATAGGCAGTCGCTCGTTCAGAAAAGTAAGGTACACACAGTACCGATAGGATCCGACGGTATCGGGGCTTTATCGGTACTGTGTGTAGAGTAAACCTAACAACTGCAGCTAGAACAACAGGTCAATTCTATATACTCAGGCCAATCAAACAAAATGCCCTGTGTATGATGGGATATTTCATCTCAATTTATATGTTAAAGAACAAACGTTAACATATAAATCAGACTGAATAGATTCTATGATATCCTTATCTATATTGAAGGACATTACGTTCCCTGGCTACTCAATCAAATCAAATTACACTAAATTGTCTGAAAGCTTTATTTATTTTATATGAAATGACACTATATATTATATATCCTTCTGATTTAGGATCAGTGGACAGTGATTTCTATGTATGATTAGTGTCAGACAGGATCTGCAATGCTCAGCATATTGAGAACGTTCTGTTTCCCTCGACCGCAGCCGACATCCCTATAGGGAGACTACCACGGCCGTGGGAAATTTTCTGTCTTTCCCGAACAACCGCTCGGCAACCCGATAATCCGATGGTATCGGGGCTATATCACTAGTGTGTGTACCTGGCTTTACTTCTTCTTTTTACCATGTTTCTATAGCTCATCACAAATATACTTTTAAAAACAACAAGGTACCCAGCTGCAAGTAGAGGATAATGAAGTGAACCTGATCTTAGCACAGCTCTGAGCAATGCATTTCTCAATAGTCTACCTATTTAAAGGGTAATGTTGGGGTGTGGGAGGCAGCAACAAATGAGCTGGCCTGGGCAAGACAAAAGTATAAATCCAGGTTCTGATATATAATATATAAAGCTGGAGAATCTATTTCTCTTTCGGTTTCAGGAAATAAACATTTTGTACCTGAATCATTGCTTCCTGCAAAAGTCTCCATGAAAGCTTTATCAGGTCCTTGTTTCAGATTATTCATTTAGGTACTTCAGTTTTGACAGCTATAAGAGATGTCACTTTACCTTGCTAAAAAAAACAATAACTTTATCCTTTCCAAGTCAATTGGTTGAACCTTTTATCTTAAATGACATATATTATTAGATAGGCAATGCTTCAGCAGATAAGAACACGGTTTGAAAGAATGGGATCACCCTGTGGACTGGTTCAAACTCCCACCTGCTCTGGACAGATCAATGAAAGTTTCTTGGCTTGTCCTCTGAAGGTTTTTTTTTTTTTTTTGAAACGTTGCAGAACTTTTGTGAACTTTGAAACTTTTCCGTTTATTCAGCGATTATAATTAACCCGCCATGAGTTACTATCGATCTGCACAGAATGGATGTGACTAAGTTTCTGGAGAACATGGGCTAATAAATAGACAAAAATTCATTTTGGGCTGATTGATTGGGCATTGTTCAAAAGTATCTCCCATGGGAAGGAAGGGGATAGAGGGGTTGGGTTTTTTTGTAATGCAATTTAGTGCCCAGACGATTACGTGGTCCATGTAAGAAACGTATTGGTCAGATCATATTGTTGTCAGTATGTCAGTCGTGCCCTAAATATCTGATGGTTTTTCAGCCCAACTGACAAAAATATTGCAATTTGGGCTAAAATAGTCTCACCAGGCCTATGTATTATAGAAGAGTTTTACAAAGGTTACTGTATGTTACTGGAGCAGAACTGCATTTTAAACCAGCCTCATCTAACTGCGGTCATAGACCAGTGACATATTGACACCAGGGTTATGGGTACGCTTCCAACAAACAAAATGAAAGGCGGCGTGTTTGTTGGAAGCGTGGACGTGGACTAGATGAGTGGTCCGGGGCATGCTGCACCTGGGCCACCCAGGACTATGGGTAAGTCAATGACTACTTATATTTGATCATCAGAATTACCATTTTAAGGATGTTCCGTATCGACTGATTCGGGGCATATGCACCCGGATCATCCGACTTACTAAGTGAGTCTGTATATGGATAAAAGTATCATTCAGAAACTTTTGTATTTTTATCTTAGCACTCTGTTAGTGCAACATTGGGGCAGTCTCGGATTTTTTACTTGTTACTAGGGTTATGGGTAATTACAAGTGACCTAATAATTCAAGGGTAAATCAAGCTGAATTAGTTTGTAAATGTTGGCCCATGACAAATATGTAATAATATGTTCTATTAGCACAAATTATATGTGAAGTGTAGTGTTTTTAATGTTAAAGCGACAGTGCATTTGTGCTACAGCTTGTTACACCAGCCCAAGTCTACAATGTTAATTTGGACATTAACATCCTCCCTTTTCATGCAAATGGAAGTCACTTAACATAATTAGATTTAATGGACATTGTTTGTTGATTCTGACAATACACACCATTTAACTAAATGACTATAAGCCATAGTATTTTGTTTGTGTGTGCAGGCCCGACATGCAGTTAATAAATTGAATGATGTAGATTGACATTTCTAATTGTGTCTTCTCGGTACAACAATAGCTTAGTGGTGGTAAATCACTTATGCCAAATTCATAAGGTGCTGGTGTAGAATATCATTGTCTTGGAATGTAGTGGCCAGTTAAGCTGGGTACACACCATACAATAATTCGCCTGACCGACCGACATTTCAGTGTTTCGGATGGTCTGGCCGAATTATTGTATGGCGGCTCCGACTGATCGCCGACCTTTCCTTCGTCTGAATCGGAAGAAAGCATGGGCGGATTGGAAAACCATGACCGGTTGTGCGGTCCTCTGTGGAACATTCGCAGCTACTGTCGGACGCGGCTGCTTTTGCCGTGACTAAAGCCTCGTACACACGTTGGATAATTGTCGTACGATGCAGCCGACGAATGAGCAATCGCACGATATTCGTACAAAAATATAGCATCAACGATCGTCAAAGACCAACGACCTTCGTCTGTTGTCGGCTTTTTCCGACGATCAGCCTGGCAGATTTGTTCTGACGATTATCGTATATTTGTACATGGCCGGCAGATTATCTTTAACGTTCTACGAAAAAATATATAAAAGGCGCATGTGCTGCTTTCGTAATTACGCGAAGATACGAACGTTACTTTACATACGAACATCTATATCTAACGAGTATCATGGTGACTATTGTTGCTGTGTGTACAGATGTCGTTTGGACAACATCCGATTGTCGTTTAGACAACATCCGATTGGTTGCTGGCAGGACTGTTTAAGCTTACACACGCTCGATTTACGATCGAGGAAGGACCCCAATGGCTGAGCGCTACACGCGATGAACGGTTGTTTCGGGCGAGAATCGTCCATGTGTATGCGTTCGGTCGGGGGTTGTTCCCTAATCCGCCAGGGGGGTCAACAAACGACCCCTCTTAAATCGAGTGTGTGTACGAACCTTTTGTGTTGTAAATATCGAATCTCTTATCATAGGTAGATTTGTTTCTGTATGAATGAAAAATACCAAACCAATGAAGGTGACAAATTATTACAAGGACCTAAAAAGGTCATTCAAGGAACCCCAGGTCTGACACTAATCATACATAACAATCACTGTCCACTGATCCAAATCACAATGATGTATAATATATAGTGTCATTTCATAGAAAAGAAATAAAGCTTCATTTCACTTTCAGGCCATTCAGTGTAATTTGATTGAGTAGCCAGGGAACGTAATGTCCTGTAGACTTCAATAAAGATAAGGATATCATAGAATGGATTCTGTCTGATTCTGTCATAAATTTCGATGAAAATCCTACAATACACAGGTCATTTTGTTTGATTGGCACATCAAGCAGCCATCATCCCACCCCCTTCCTGAGTATATAGAATTACAGTTCTAGCTGCAGTTGTTAGCTTAACTCTCAAGCCCATTAAGTGGTTGGTCGGGGGGAATTACTGTCTGGTGTGGTAAATGACGCCACGGTCGACATTTTGCTGCGACCGATTTTTTTGCCCAATCCGTTTACCCTAATCTTAAACCCATTTGTTAAAGGGCATGTCCACCCCGCAAACCTATATTTTATACTTATGTTAATGACCCCCCCACTACCTATTTTTCCTTATATTCCTAAAGGGACTAATACAGTCCAGCAGCTTCTGGATAATAGACATAATTTATACCCGTGATGACCAATGGTTGACTGCCATTACCGAAACAGCCTCTTCTGCTGCTAGACGCGCTTTTAGGCTGTGTAAACACCATCAAATATTTCCGACCGACCAGCCGATAGTGACGCGTAATGGTCAGTCATCCAGAAATACATGATGGTGTGTGTGCGGCGGCTGAGCTTAGTCACCCATTCATCCGGATTGGACGAACGGGCCCGTTGGTTCCCTAGGAGACCGCACAATCGGTCACACAAACTGTCGGCCGTGGTCTCTATTGGCACAACTGACGGACATTTGTCCCAACCAAGCGCTTACTAGTAGCAAACACTTGGTCGGAGCAAAAACCCAGCTGGTGTGTACCCAGCCTTAACCATCTTACAGCAGCAGAGGAGGCTGGACCTGTCAGTGAGGGATTGAGGTCTGTAAGTCGTCTTAAGCTAGCTACCCTGGCCGATGGTTATCCGATTGGATAGCCGAAACAGTCAAAAATCTGATTCCCTATCTTGTGCCACGGATCTTCTGTAGATTTCAGCTTAAAAACTACAGAAAATAGGTTCTGGAAAAATTCCCGATGGTTTTCTTGTCTATCGAAAACATGGGAGAATGTCTGATATTTTGCCAAATGATCACTTTAATGTATTAATTTAGGGGTGGGCATGGCCATTAAGAAAACCCTCCTGAGGATTGAAAGCTAGTTTCCCAAAGCCGTCTTCCGAATCCTGACATAACATGTGAGCACCCTGCCCCCTCCAAACGTGAAATATTAGGTCTAAATCCGACTGACAGCAAAGTAATGATTGGGGTGCAAATTAGGTAGAAGTAAGATTAACAACCTCAACTAGAATTATTATTTCATTTTAGAAGAGTTTTTCATTTAACATTCCAAACAGTCACTGTTTTCAATGCATGTTCTTGAGTATATACAGGGTTTAAGGCCAGTGGGGGATCCTGGGAAAAACACTGTGTGTGGGACCACACCCAAAACATGACCATTTGAAACCTATTCAACAGCCCCATGGGATTTGTAGTCCTAACCAACTGCCCTGCTTACACCCTGCTTCACACTATTTACTGTAGTTAGTTATCCAATTTTATCTTCTTTAATAACATTTTCTTCCAGACACTCCTTGTTTATTCATTAAATGTTCTTTCTGGGATGAGAATCCAATCATATTACCAACTGGCCAGACAGATCAACAACAAGGAGCATAACAAAGAATTGGCTGATTAAATACAAACCATTTACATCTAAAAGTAAAAACAATTAGTTTTAGATAACACTAAAATAAATAGTAGGTTGTTTTAGTTTTAGTTTTATTGGGCATGTTTGGGCAATATTATTTGAGACAGTATAAGTCTTATTCAATAAGAGGCCAGAAAATTTGCCTTAACCAATCAAATGTTACCTTTTAATGGTCTACTACAGTAGAAAACTTTTGATAAAATCTCATTGGTTACTGCAAGAACATGGCCAACATTTTGCACCTCTTATTGAATAAGGCCCAAAGTGTCCTAGACAAGCATATAATAAAGATTAAAGTAGGTATACAAAAGGTCCATTACTGTAATAAACAGAATACCAGGATCTTGTTAAAGCTGGGTACACACCATACAATAATTTGTCCCGTCTGACCGAAACACTGAAATGACGGTCAGCCCAAATTATTGTATTATTTCGACTGATCATCGAAAATCTCTATGGACGCGGCTAACTGTCGAACGTGGCTGCTTTTGCTGCAACTGGTCGAAAGCCTCAATCGGTCAGCCAGGAGGAAGAAATGTATGGTGTGCACAGACTTTTAATTTGGATTTTATAATTGCATGCAGAGCTGGTTATCTGAATGCTCAGGTTTGCTTACAGAGAGGCAGATATTTACTGAGCATGTGCATACGTGCATGAAATTGTCCAGGACACACTCTGAAAGGAGGGCTGCAGAACACAGGAAATTCCAGAGTATACATTTTGTTGATTTCTCTACAATGCAACTATGTTACTCGTGAATTATAGAAACCATTTAAATTGTAGCTTTATTTCTCTTTCAGGATAATTAACATATACAGACCTAAAACTCTGAACATAGTCAAATTGCCGCCCAATAAACGAGTGACGAGAGACGCACATGCGACAAATGGGCATTTTGGCCAATTATGATGTGTTTGCCCATTCGGTCGGGTGTTGTTTGTTGATCCGCCGATTGGTGGCCACACAGGTCCAAAACGCCCATTCATTGCATGCTCGGGCGTGAATCAACAGAATGTACAGAGCTTTAGGCTATGTACACATAGGTCGGTATTTTCACCTGATATTAATATATTCAACTTCATCAGGCTAAATTATATTATAATTACTTATACGACCAATTGTACCTGACTGATTTTTAAGGAGTCCATACATGCACCAATGCCGATTGTACAATATTGGTATTGGTCCGATAAAAATGTTTCCATTTGTCCAATAGGGAGAACAAATCATATGAAAAATAAACAATCGTCCATTCACGAACCAACGATTGTACGATATTGTAATATCCAGATATTGTACTAACAGGATTGGTGTGTGTATGGCCTCTTTTAGTCTTCTGATTGGTCCTGTTGGTAATCATGGTCGATCCTGCAGTTTTCAATGAACCCAAAGATTGATTTGGCCAAAATAGTGGCATGGATGCTCTAATTCCTGACTGAAAGACTACCGGTTCGTAGGTCACGTGTATAAGCACCATTGGTTATAAACTCATAGGTCCCCACAAGCCAAAAATTTCCAAAACCTCCACTCTGACTGCTATCTTATCATTAATGGTCAAGCGACGGACAACTACAGTAACAAAACGGTCACCTCAAGGTTAGTAATGAATAGAATATTTGGTAAAACTATGGTCATAAACATACAAACCTTACATATATTGCAGATGCTTGTGAAGGTTCTCATTCATCCAGGTCATGGTATATCTGTTGTATTCAATTAGATCAACTGGACTGAAATGTAGTTCTTGAAGACGTTTCGCTAGTCATCCGACGGCTTCTCAATTCAGAATACTTGTACAAGAATCTGTGGCTATTATGTACCCTGGAAAATTCCAATTAGCATATCACAGCCAGGTGTTAAGGGTGTGATAGGATAGTGGCTAAGAGGTGTTATAGGAACGCCCAGAGTAAGGTGTCAAACAGCATTGTACATGGCAGACAGTTGGTGTCGACCCCCCCACCTCTATTTAGCTTGGTTTCTTTATTTTCACATAAATGGCCTCCTTAACACCTCCTTGACCAGTCACGTTCCCCTTCGCCAGTATGTTACATACAATCTTCAAAGGTATGTCCTTTATCCTTAAGATGCAGATACACGGCTGAGTCCTGACCCGAGGAATTGGCTCTTCTTCTGTGCTGGGCCATACGTTGATGCAGAAAATAAAGAAACCAAGCCTAAATAGAGGTGGGGGGTTCGACACCAACTGTCTGCCATGTACAATGCTGTTTTGACACCTTACTCTGGGCGTTCCTATACACCTCTTAGCCCTATCCATCACACCCTTAACACTTGGCTGTGATATGCTAATTGGGATTTTCCAGGGTACGTAATTGCCACAGATTCTTGTACACGTCATTCTGAATTAGAAAGCCAGTCGGATGACTAGCGAAACGTCTTCAAGAACTACATTTCAAGTCCAGTTGATCTAATTGAATACACAGATATATATTGCAGATATTGCCATACCTGATAGAGTATTAAACAATTCAGAAATAAGGAATTCCTTCTAGGAAATATTAATCCTAGGAAACCATAACAGAATATAACTAATGATATTAATGAAGGCCTTGTACTTTTATAGGGCCACAAAGCTTCTTACATGTCATAACATCCATATATTTTACCATTCCTGGGAGTGACCTCTGTATAGGAAATCTCAGCAACAATAATTTCAGAAATCTATTTGGGGCATATTATTTCTATTTACCAGCCCTAGTGATATTGGTATAATGTCGCCTTTGCTGTTTGTTTTAAATTAGCCCTTGTGATTACAGCTCATTATTGTGAAAGGTCTCAAGTGCAAAGAATGGAAAGAGTTAACATAGCTTATTAGCCATGGGCAGTCCAAATTCAGCATTATATTAAAGGACAACTAAAGCCTCAGAACAAAACTAAGGCAGATAGCAGAGCACCTTGACATAAAAGCAGTAATTTGTGTCTGTGTGGGAAATTTACCTTACTATCATGTCAGGACAGAATAGACATGGAACATGTGACTGCTTTAGGAGGTTTGGATAGACACTGGATATACACAGTTATATAATACAACTCTTCCATTTACTTGGGCTTAGTTCTCCTTTAAGCATATAACTCTCTTGTATAAATGAGGGCCTAGGTCACTACTGGGCAACATGGTACATTTATTGATGCATTTCTTGCCAATCTTACCAATACACAAAATCCATGGTATCTGCCCCTTCCCTGTTTAATTATCTGGGCATGCTCAGTGTGTTCATCCAGGGAAGAGACAGAGCAGCTCTCCAATCAAATACTTTGATCTGAGAAGGTGATTAGACTGTTTAGTTTAAAGGGAAAGTTCAGAGGTCCATATTATTTTTAAAATTCATTGTTTATATTATGCATACCTAATTATTCTATATATTCTCTTCCATTTTTAAAAATCAGTTGACTTTATACCCCTTGCTATCCGCTGCTGTTGACAATGTACACTGTTCCTAACAGTAATTTCTACTGATTGGCTGTTGGATGGGTCAAACCTGCTCAGATCTCTACTGAGCAACTGAATCAACCCAGGCGCTGGGTCAAGGGCAAGACCATAACTGCCTCTATTAGGGGTCCTGCAAACAGGAAGTTGGTAATTGAGAATTTTACTTATACACATACAAAATGATGAATGGCCATGTTAAGGTCATTAGGATGAAAGTGTATGTATTTGCTCTAAACTTCCCCTTTAATGAATGTATCCATGATGCTGTATTTATGAAAACAAATCGCATAGAAAGGCAATAGATTCACTTTTATTCAGCAGTTCCTGGGCTATAAGTCATGTTTAAATGTGATTTAGCCTAAAATTTCATTTTAGTGCTAAAGGAGAAATTCACTTTAAATTACAAATTCCAAAAAACTGACGATTAAAACACATATCCTTTGTCTTTCTGTGTGATTCATAACCATGGATATGCAGTTACTGCCCATGCCCCCTCCCTTATTTTAGTGACCTCAGACATGCTCAGTATGATTGGCCTGGGAAGGGAGAGAGAGGAATACTCCAATCAGCTACATAGTATTTTGGTTTTAGGTAGGTAAATAGACAGATCTTTAGTTAGAAAATATTAAAAGAAACATTGATAGTGTTATAATCAGCAGTATGACTTGTGAGTTTTGGGTACAGTTCACCATTAACAGGGAGATCCAATAAAAGTTCTTATCATTAAAAATGGGGCTAATTTTGCCCCAATCAATCAGATGTTAGTTTTCAAATGTTAAATAAGATCTGATTGGTTGGGGCAAAATTAGCCTCATTTTTAACGATAAGAAATTTTATTGATAACCCTGAAAATGTCTTTAAAGGTGAATTTCAGTGGAAATACATATGCATTTCAGAAAAAAGAGCAGTATTTTTCCATCCCAATGACTTTAACTTGCCCATTCAGGATTTTGTCCATGAATAAATAAATAAATGCAACTGAAATACTGACTTCCTGTTTGCAGGACCCCTAATAAAGACCGTTATGGTCTTGCCCTTGACACAGCACCTGGGTTGATTCAGTTGCTCAATAGAGATCTGAGCATATTTGACCCATCCAACAGCCAATCAGTAGAAATAACTGTTGAGAACATTCCATGGAAGTGGTGCATCCTGGGAAGAAGAAGGACTGTTAGAACTAATCTCAACAGCAGGGAATAGCAAAGGGTATGAAATCAACTGATTTTTCAAAATGGAGGATCATATGTAGAATAACTAAGTATATTATATATATATATATATATATATATATATATATATATATATATATATATCAGTTTCGACTGAACTGTCCCTTTAAATTCTATAGACCCAGTACCCTGATAGCCATCCATATTCAGTGCATCTACGAACTCTCATGTATACATCTAAGAACTCTCATGTTAAATATTTGTAATTTACAGAAGGAATTAACAGCATCTGTGTCTCTACTAAGCAAATTGCTAACCATCCTACATATTATCCTAGAGAATAAATAAATAGCCATCTCTGTATGCAAACATGCTAGAAAACACTTTTTAATACTGGTTAACCTACTTTTGGATGCACCAAGGAAGTTACACCTGTGCCTCACTTTACATTGATTGTGGAGAACAAATAATCCCCTCCAATAGCAATGATGTCATAGTAACTGGGGACAGTTTTCCAGCTGGAAGTTCTGGGGAGTTTATCCAGCCAATAGCTATACATTCAGATACAAGACAGATCATGTAAATAAACCAGTCCCTAGATTTTAAAAGCCTAGCAAAATAATGATCTTACAGTGTTCACCTAATCCAAAGTGCTCATTTTGGGCAAGTGCATTTTTGAATTGTGTAGGTGACACTCTGCAGACACAAATACAACTAAACATGTAAACAAACTGCCTTCACTTTTATTATTTACAATAGAAGGTTTATTGCCTGTAACTGGAGCATTTTCATTTTGCTGACACTGTCCACTTATCCCTGACTGGATGCATTAAAGCAATTACTCATTTTAATTGAGAAAACCATATCAATCCCACCATATCCCTGAATGGTTTTGTAACCACACCTAAAACTGTATAATCAGCCTCAATTGGTTGGTCTATATTTCAGTACACTATTAATTTACCAGCTAAAGGAAACATCTCAAATCCTTGATTATCCTTAATAAATCCAGGGAATAAAACGAACTTACATCACCTGCTCTCTAGAAATGTGTCTTTGATAATATTCCTACACAGATCAGTGTTCATAGACAGTAGACAATGAATTTTCAGTACCCCACTAATAATTATATACTATAGATTTAATCATTTGACTGTAGATAGTTGGTTCAGGTGGAAATAGTGTATGTTAACCTAGAAATACAGAACTTTTCTTTTCTCTATAATAATACTAATTCTTATCCCTAAGGTTTAATACTGTTTAAACCAAATCAATTTTATTAAATGGATAAATATATGTTTGGCCCTTAACTAACATGTATCTAATAGGGAAACATTCGGGGTTATTCAATATAAGTTCTTATCGTTTAAAATGGTGCTAAATTAGCCCCAACCAATCAGATCTTATTTAACATTTGAAAGCTAACACCTGATTGGTTGGGGCAAAATTAGCACCATTTTAAACGATAAGAACTTTTATTGAATAACCCTGATTGTTTCTAAATGGAGAAAATTATATTTAATATTAAAATATCCGGGGACATAAAATTTTGATTTGAAAATTGTAAAAAAAAAAAATTAATGTAAAAAAAAGTTAGTCTAAAAAACGTCTTCATATTAGTTTTATTAATCTTGTATCCAGTTGGACTAGAGGGGCATGAAATAACGAAATAACATTAATTGGAACTTTTAAAAGAAAAACGTTTTCATATAGGAAAATTGTGCCAGATTTACAATTAACATTGTATTATTCGTTTTACCGTTTCTTTTTTCTCACTTTACCAAATAAAATATAAAACCTCAAATTTAAAAAATAAAATCACATTATACTCTAATATATATATATATATATATATATATATATATATATATATATAATGATTTTTTTTTAATAATCCCTTTATACCGAACTAATGGGATTTCAACAATTTTTAACAATTTCTTAAGTCGGTTTGTCAAGTAAACAGAATAAAAATCTCTTAAAACATCTTAAATAAAATAGTTACCAAACTAGATGGAAAGAGTTAATAAAATAAAATAGTTACCAAACTAGATGGAAAGAGTTAGTAAAATAAAATAGTTACCAAACTAGATGGAAAGAGTTAATAAAATAAAATAGTTACCAAACTAGATGGAAAGAGTTAATAAAATAAAATAGTTACCAAACTAGATGGAAAGAGTTAATAAAATAAAATAGTTACCAAACTAGATGGAAAGAGTTTATAAAATAAAATAGTTACCAAACTAGATGGAAAGAGTTTATAAAATAAAATAGTTACCAAACTAGATGGAAAGAGTTTATAAAATAAATAGAACATAAATGTGGGGGATAAATTAATCTAAATAATGTATTATTGTAAATGGAACAAGACAAGTCTAGTAGAGGAATCTACATCATTGTGGTGTTGTGTTTATTACTATTGTGGAATCAATTGTAACAATTGTGATATCATAATAACATTTAAATAAAAGCAATGTAGATAATAAATATCTAGACCTTTAATATATACAAGTAATCTTATAGTAGTGTTACTTATAGCCCACGGTCCACGTGGAAAATTGCAAAAATCGAACGTTTTATTGTTTTACTTAGATTTTGTGCAGTTTTTCAAACACTGAAAACTAGATGGCCACTGTATTAATGTAATTAACCAATTACTCAGTGAGTAACCCAACAATCTCCTGGTTCTCCTACTGCCTAGAGATGCTTGTTTCTTACAATGCCCCATTGGGTAGGTGCCCAGGTGAAGTAAACCCAGATATACCCCACATGTATCACCTCTAATAACTATAATCTCCACCATAGGTCCCTGTACCCCACATGCATCACCTCTAATAACTATAATCTCCACCATAGGTCCCTGTACCCCACATGCATCACCTCTAATAACTATAATCTCCACCATAGGTCCCTGTACCCCACATGCATCACCTCTAATAACTATAATCTCCACCATAGGTCCCTGTACCCCACATGCATCACCTCTAATAACTATAAACTCCACCATAGGTCCCTGTACCCCACATGCATCACCTCTAATAACTATAAACTCCACCATAGGTCCCTGTACCCCACATGCATCACCTCTAATAACTATAAACTCCACCATAGGTCCCTGTACCCCACATGCATCACCTCTAATAACTATAAACTCCACCTTAGGTCCCTGTACCCCACATGTATCACCTCTAATAACTATAAACTCCACTATAAGTCCCTGTACATTCTGGTCAGTGCCTTATAGTTGGAATTTAATGTGAACCCATACACCCACTGTATGGGTTCATATAATCATTTTAGGTAGCTTTATACGACTAGTTGACTTGGTTCCTTACCTATATTTCCATGTCTGGATGGGACAGGTCCTGCTCTGTTCTGAAGATTGTGAAGGACTGAACTTTCAAATGGAGAAGCCGTCCAGGCAGCACCCATGTCTGGACTTACATAGGCTGGGTAAGGGCTGGAGTAAGTGGCACCGAGTCCCCTTCCATACTGGTCTCTTCCATTGGCTGAGATGCCCAGTGGGGTGTTGTAGGAGACCTCCCTGGAAGAGGCAGCTGTGATAGGGGGGCTGGAGGAGAAGGCAAACCTGGGGGACACGGGGTGAGAGGCTCCTGGGTTGTAGGGCGAAGATTCAGCACCAGCTTGTGCCCACATGTTGTGCCCAGACACCTGGCTTCCTTGTTGAGATGAGCCGCCAGTTTGGAGGTAGGGCAAGCTGGGGATCATGGAGGAGACCCTGGTGGTGGGCACATAGACAGGTGAGGTAGCAGCAGCGCTGTGCATGAAGGATCCAGCCCCATCATAGGCAGGGGGGCCATGGTTAGGGGCCATAGCGATACTCTGATACATCCTGGTAATCCAAAGTACAGCCAAATCCCACCAGGAAAATCCAGTTATCTGATGATCTAAATGTCCCCCAAAAAACTACAGACACACTTAATAATATCCCTCCAGGGAAACAGCCACAGCCAGGTATCTCCAGATGGATCCACAATCTCCTCCAAGACAGACCAGAGATAAGTCCAGAGACAATTAAGGAATCATCAGGTCATATCCCTTCATCTTCTCCTTCCAAGGTTATTGTGAGATGTCCCCACCCCTCGTTGTGATATTTATACCTCACACCTAAAAGAGTCAGACAGAGGAGAAGAATGAGCCAGGGGACACCAGAGTAGGTCCACATCACCCCTGGGGATTAAATAATCAGGTTAAACAGGGGTCTTAGAAGGTGTCAGACACCATTGTCTTGACCAAAGGACTGTCTTATACCTGTCTCACTCCTTTACCCCCACTGCCTTTGTATTGTTAATGACCTCAACACTCCACTTTGATCCCAAAGAATAACAAAAACAAATCACATCAGCCCCTTCAAGCTCTAAATCAACATATAATAAAATTAACAGAAAATAAAGCCACCGATTTCATCTTCCACAATGGGAGCAACAGTGAAAAGCAGCAGACTGCCTATTGTTACTATGTAATGTACTGGGGGATTGATACAATGCAATGTACTGGGGGATTGATACAATGTAATGTACTGGGGGATTGATACAATGTAATGTACTGGGGGATTGATACAATGTAATGTACTGGGGGATTGATACAATGTAATGTACTGGAGGATTGATACAATGTAATGTACTGGGGGATTGATACAATGCAATGTACTGGGGGATTGATACAATGCAATGTACTGGGGGATTGATACAATGTAATGTACTGTAGGATTGATACAATGTAATGTACTGTAGGATTGATACAATGTAATGTACTGGGGGATTGATACAATGTAATGTACTGGGGGATTGATACAATGTAATGTACTGGAGGATTGATACAATGTAATGTACTGGGGGATTGATACAATGTAATGTACTGGGGGATTGATACAATGTAATGTACTGGGGGATTGATACAATGTAATGTACTGGGGGATTGATACAATGCAATGTAGTGGGGGATTGATACAATGTAATGTACTGGAGGATTGATACAATGCAATGTACTGGGGGATTGATACAATGTAATGTACTGGGGGATTGATACAATGCAATATACTGTCTGCAGTCAGATAACCTGGATCTGAGTGGTGGGGAACATTAATGTAACAAATTAATACAATCTAAACATTCCATTGCCTTGTAAATCAATGACAGCAGGAATGGTTAAAACATGGCGTTAACCTGCACATAGAAATGTACTGTTTTAAACAGCTTTAGCGCTCTATTTCTTTCGATATAGAGATTTTTCTCTGTGACTTCATATCCAAATCAGATTGCACGAATATTATCTCTATACATTGCAATTAAATGTACTAATGTAAAAAAATCCACTAAATGGAATATTATTTAGTAATTATTCCGTTATATTAAGTTATTATAATATGATTTGGAAATTATTCCATTATATTAAGTTATTATAACATTATTTGGTAATTATTCCATTATATTAAGTTATTATAACATTATTTGGTAATTATTCCATTATATTAAGTTATTATAACATTATTTGGTAATTATTCCATTATATTTAGTTATTATAACATTATTGGGTAATTATTCCATTATATTAAATTATTATAACATTATTTGGTAATTATTCCATTATATTAAGTTATTATAACATTATTTGGTAATTATTCCATTATATTTAGTTATTATAACATTATTTGGTAATTAGTCCATTATATTAAGTTATTATAACATTATTTGGTAATTATTCCATTATATTAAGTTATTATGACATTATTTGGTAATTATTCCATTATATTAAGTTATTATAACATTATTTGGTAATTATTCCATTATATTTAGTTATTATAACATTATTAGGTAATTATTCCATTATATTAAATTATTATAACATTATTTGGTAATTATTCCATTATATTAAGTTATTATAAGATTATTTATTGATTATTCCATTATATTAATTTATTGTAACATTATTATTAATCATTCTATTATATTAAAATATTATAACATCATTATTCAGTTATTATTCCAGTATATAATGTTAGAAAAATTACTTAATAAAGTTATAATAACTTAATATAATAGAATAATTACTAAATAATTTTACAATATTATATTAGGTTATTATAACATTATTTAGTAATTATTAAATGATTGGAAGTAATTTTATGATTTATGAGTAATAATGTCCATTACCCTTTATGCTAAATGTCGTCTTTTTTTTTAATAAATATTTTAAAATAAAAAACATTAATGCATACAATGTAATAACAACACAATTATATCATTTATCATTGTGTACAGCTAAAGATGAATACAATGTAGATTACAATATAGTTATAATGTTACAAGTTACAACTATGTATGTATAAATGTAAATATAAAATATAACATATGTATAATATCTCTCTCGATACATATATATATTTATAATCAATGTGCATGAATCTCTATACAAACTATTCATTTAGATCCCCCTGTAAATAAATGTGTGATAGATTTATTGGTGAAATTCGTTTACTCTGAATGGTTGTAAGATTGTAGGTCCTTTCAATGTCTGGCTCATTTCATGGGAGGTATGAATTAAGTGACTGGAAAATTTCACTTACCACCATCAGATGAGGTTTTTGCTGGGAAATTAACCAATACAAAGGAATCAATGTAAATAATTGTCAGGTTAAGGTTTCTTAATGCAGCAATAAACCTGCTGAAGATCCATTGGAGGTCGATAAATTATAATGGGATTATTACAGATTGTTAATCCCCATTTACCAGCAATCTGAGAGAACTAATAGTCCTTGTGTGACTTTAATCTATTAAGACATTTTCTAAGATATTGAAAGAACCAAATCCAATCTAATAACAGAACACATTGATACAATTGTCAGGACAGTTTCTATTGTAGAGAAGAACATTATTATCCCAGTCTCAATAGCAGAAGGAACCCTAACCCAGTTTCTATACCATGTCCTCTGTGAGGGAGTATCTAGAATTAGGGAATTGTTCAAGAAACAAACTCCTATTATTAAATCTGATTCATTTGAATTGGAAAATTATTAAAATTTATAAAACAAGGCTATATACACACACACACACACACACACACACACACACACACACACACACACATATATATATATATATATATATAAATAATACATTTTGTAAAGTGTTTAGTAAATCCAGCACATATATGTGTGATGTATTTAGATAGGAAAGGTGTGTGTCCTGTTTGTCTCAGTGCAGTGTGACATCTATGGACCTTTACATTGCTTATTCAATATTCAGTTACATTGATGGCTGATTTTTCCTCTATAAAGCTGACTATGGATTTGCAGGATTCTATAGGCTTTATCTATTGTTAGTGGATGTGATATAACTGTAATGGGACACAGGGTGATTATCTCTCTATCTCTGGTCTCTTGTTTCTCTCTGACAATCTCAGTGATAGACTGGGGAATAGAAAGGGGAGATAAGGTGGAAAGGAGATAACAGGAGGGAACAGAGACATGTTCCTTATTCACCCCCACATGGTACAGTCCAGACACCCAAATCCTCCTCTCACCCACACCCAAGTGATAGAATCTGTGATTGTCTCTCTAATTCCATCAGTCCACAGCCTGTGTCACTGTACTGACCCCAGTGAAAGGAGAGACTTGTGGTTGTAGCAGTGAATGGGATAGGGGGGTAGGGGGTCTATTGTTCTGTACCTGTCCCTGGATAGGTGTTAACAGAGAAAGTGACCAACCTTCAGATAGCAGCACCATGGAGGAGATTCCCAGGGATCAGGCCTGTCCCTGTATACCAGCAGATAGGGGAAGGCTGGGATCCAGCTCTGTCTCTCTGTCTCTCACTCTCTGTGTGTCCTGCACTCTCTGCCTCCTCCTGCTTTGCTGCTTTCCCCTGTCACGTGGAGTTAATATCTATTTCACCATCAGCAGGCGCCAGACTTCATTCCTGTAAAAAAAAAATCAGCCAAAGTCCACACTCTCCATTAGAAACCCAGCAATGTGCAGTCCCTATCTATAGCCCTAGATCCTACATGGGGATCATTCACTGGGGGGTTATTTCAAGATCACCTAATCACATTGCAGGGGATCAGGCATACAAGGGGTTAAACCTCCCAGATTGCAGAGAGGGGCTTTGCCCAATCAGGCACAAATAAAAGCCAATCATGTGACCTGCCATAATAAACCCATTGGCCCCATAATGACTTTATAGTGAGTTTTACATGAGCATTGGGACAATCCCCTGTTTTAAACTGCCCTGTTTGTCCAGAGATATTACAAGGGATAAAGGAGCAGTTAATCTAATGCCCAATGAACAGATACATTATCCAATCACTTAACGTTAGCCCACAAAGACTTTTAAAGGCACCATAAAAAAAGAAGTCTGTGTGCAAATCCTTCCCACCTCTTTACAATCATCTTATGATAACAAATGAATTCCAATCTTGAATTAATTAAACTTTATATTACAACCCAAATGTACAAATATACAAAAGAGTGTAGAGTGTGTGTGTATATGTGTGTGTGTGAATTAATGACTTGAATGAATGACACCAAACAGGAGATTCTACTATATCTGTAGGACTAACTCTATCATATTTTATTTTATCAGCCTCTACTTAAAGGAACATTAATGACAGTGCAATATAGACAAATGCCACATTGAGGTAATTTGTGTTAATGTGTTTTTAAAAGATGGAAAGAGATACAGTTTGGAATATCCCCGTAAGAGACTGCCAAGATAATAATAGATTATAATAATATATTTCATTCATTATGGGGCAGCAGTAATAAACAATGGGAATTACAAAATTATTATAGAATGTATAAACTATATACAGACTATGATTATAAACCATGAACCAATTATGTAGTATAGCAACTATTATTATATATTATTAAATCGAAAACAAACCATATTATAATACAATACACAAACTATAAAAAACATGATATACTATATAAAATATTATACTAATATAATATATACTATCATATAAACTAGGAAAATATTTCATACTTAACAAATTATATCTTTAAATAGTATATAAACCATGAAACAAGTTATATACTATACAAACTATTGTATTGTTAGATTGTATACAAACGATTAAACAATTAGACACTATAACCCATTGTACTGTTATATTGTATACAAACCAATAAACAATTAGCTACTATAGAAAGATTTTATTGTTATATAGTATACAAACCAACAAGCAGATTAATATGCAAATTATTATACTGTATTTTATAGTATATAAAAAAAAGTCAACTACTATACAAAATATTATACTCGGTTATAGTGTAGGAACTAGTATACTGTTATATAGTATATTAACTATTAAAAAATAGATACTATACAAACATACTGATATATAGTGTAGGAACTATTATATAATATACAACTAATAAACAATTAAATGCTATACAAATTGTTATACTATTATATAGTGTATTATATATTTAACAGTATATAAAGTATTACAAATAAGATGTATATACTGAAAAATAGTGTAGGAACAGTTATATACTATACAAGTTATAAACAATTAGATACTATAAAAACTATTATACTGATATATATATATAGTGTAGGAACTATTAGACTATTATATACTATACAAGTAATAAACAATTAGATACTATACAAACAATTATACTGATATTTATATAATGTAGGAACTAGTATACTATTATATACTATGCAACTAATAAACTATTAGATACTATACAAACTATTATACTGATATATAATGTAGGAACGATTATTTAATATACATTTATTAATCAATTAAATACTATACAAAGTAATATATTATTATATAGTGAATTATATATTTAACAGTATATAAAGTATTACAAATAGATTTATATACTGATATATAGTGTAGGAACAGTTATGCTATTATATATACTATACAGCTAATACACAATTAGACAATTAGATACTATACAATTATACTGATATATGATATATACACTATTATACTATGATATAGTATGTAAACTTATCAAATTGGATATGCAAACTATGCAAACGATTATACTGATATATAGTATAGGAACTATTATACTGTTTATAAACTATTAAACATTTAGATACTATACAAGCGATTATACTGTTATATGGCATATAAACTTATATTATGTTAAAGTATGTAAACTATTATATAATTAGATTCTACTTATATATATATTGCAGGAACTAGAATACTATTATATACTATACAACTAATAAACTATTAGATACTATACAAACTATTATACTGATATATAAATATATATATATATATATAGAGTGTAGGAACTATTATACTATTATATACTATACAACTAATAAACTATTAGATACTATATAAACCATTATATATATATTGTGGGATTGTCTATCAACCCTGTAATTATACAGTAAGGAGCTAATCCCATATCTTATGCAGGTGCTATATTATTAATGTCATTAATATTAAGTGGGATTGTTAGGTTAATTCGTTGCCTTTATATGGTCGGTGCTTCTACTTGTTCATTTGAAAGTACAAACGATCAATTAAAGTGAGACACATCCAGGAATTCTATTGATAAAATCAGGTGGAAACATTCAATACCAAAGCCAAGCTAATAGGTAATAATATTAATATCAGGGATTTAATGTTGGTGGAGTAACTACCATTACAGTAATTATGTCCAGGTAAAAGTAGAAGGATAACTTCCCCTTTAGATCTCGATTGCTGGCTGTCTGTACAGTGAAAATAAACAAAATGTAATATATAATTATTATAGGTATAGATTTCATATATTATAATATATCAGTATAGAAGCAATTATTATTATTATATATATTCACGATTGCACTTTTGAAACGTCTGTACTTGATCCACCTGATTTAATCCATTAACCCAGATTATTTAATTTAGTGTCTGATTGGAAAGAAGAATATGGTTACATTGAGAATAATTAATAGGATCATGAATTATTAATTAATAGAACATGGTTACATTGAGAATAATTAATAGGATCATGAATTATTAATTAATAGAACATGGTTACATTGAGAATAATTAATATGATTATTCATTAATAGGAGAACCTGGTTACATTGAGGATAATTAATATGAATATTAATTTATAGGAGAAGGATAATGATATTAATGCACCCTGCTAACGAATTATGGGTTGAAAATAAATATTATTATTAGTCATTATAATCTACCCCATGTAATAAATAGATCTTATTAAAATGTCTAAATATTAAATGTATATATGTTATAATAGAATATTATTGTATCCCACAAACAGTTCTTATCGTTATATTGGGGCTAATTTTGCCCCAACCAATCAGATGTTACCATTCAAATGTTAAATAAGATCTGATTGGTTGAGGCTAAATTAGCACCATTTTAAATGATAACTTTTATTGAATCTCCCTGTTTATGTTTACCTATCACAGAATAAATTGGTAGGGGGGGGAACAATCTAATCATTTATTTTATTAAATTCGTTTTTCTTTCTGCTGGTTTTCTTTCTTTTTCCTGACTTTTTTATTTTTGAATTTTTACATTTAATTAAAGAAGATAATTCACATGTTTACAGGGTTCAAGTCAAGCAGGTCTGTCCACAAACACAAAACCATGCACCTGATGATTCGATAATCCAGCAATGACGTCATTTTCCTTTTAACCTGTTGCCATGGTTAATTACTAATGTTTTGCATTAATATTCCAATTGCAATTTCCAATTACTATATGAGGATCTGCTGGGCACCTGCCTGGCATCACTGTGCCTGCTCTGGCACTAAATGGGGTAGTAATAACACGTTTCTGATTGGGTCACAGACTCGCATGTCAAACCTGTTTTTATTCTGAATGTTTCCTTTAAATAATCTGTCACATTTATGGTAGATTTCAGGCTCTTTGGGACAGGGTTACGTTTCTCCTTTATGGGTGTATTTAGTTTTTTGCCTACAGGTTCTAGATGAGCTCTCTGGGATTAGGATTCCTAAAACAATGATTTGCTGTGTAGAATACAATTAGAGATATATTTACTCCCTGTGTCTTTATAAGTGGTGAGCAAGGGGTTAATCCACTGGACCGGTGGTCTGTGAGGGAGAATGGGGGGATACCAGGGGCTGTTATCAGTCACATGTTGTGCTGGTAGGAAGATGAATTCTTCTCTCCAAGGTCTTTGTAGTGTTTGTTAGGTTTGGAGTGACCTTGATAGTGTGAATAGAATGGGGAGAATCATTTGTTTACAATCCACAGAATGAATGAAACTAACCCAGTATGTCTGTCTGTCTCTCTCACACATATATATATAACATCTCTCTCTCTCTCTCTCTCTCTCTCTCTCTCTCTCTCTCTCTCTCTCTCTCTTCTACTATCCACATCTCTCTCTCTCTGTCTCTTCTACTATCCACATCTCTCTCTCTCTCCTACTATCCACATCTCTCTCTCTCTCTCTCTCTCTCTCCTACTATCCACATCTCTCTCTCTCTCTCTCTCCTACTATCCACATCTCTCTCTCTCTCTCCTACTATCCACATCTCTCTCTCTCTCTCTCCTACTGGGTAATCATTCATATAATGGAAGTGACACTTTGTAATACATTGTAATTAGGGATTTTTAAAATAAAACCTTTCCACACCAAATAATTATGAATACAAAACATGTCATAGATACAGACATGTCATAATTTAACTTAGTATACTATAATATTAACAACTGTGGCTATATCCAATGACATGCTTTATAAATATGAATACTAGGTGTACAATAATGTATGAAAGGAAACACTGTACCTTTGCCCATCAGATCAGTTTGTGAACTTGTATCAATATTTCTCATCACACAGAATTCGTTACATTTCCCCACCATAGATAGTATCAATTCCAGCTGATATAAAACAACCACTGATGTCATAAGTTCCAAGTGACCAATGGCAGAAGTTCTAAACTTGCAACAAAGTAACAACACATCCAATCCGATCACACATTCATACCAACTGCATTAAAAAGGATGTTTTTTTTTTTTTTTTTATATATTTGGGCAGAATTTTTTTTTTTTTTTACCAGTTATTTTTCTTAAGTAATAAATGTTTGTGTTTTGTTTGCAAACACCCAGAACAGAGAGACCCAATGGCTGTGTACACGGTGTAGTGTCAGGGGGTTATTTGTTACAATAACTACATGCAGACACATATTGATGATCTGGGACATTAAGATCTGTTGTATAGAGAAGGAGACAGACATTGATACATTGTTTACTATACAATGACACTAGTTCTACCATTTGCTGCCAAGGAAACCAATAGGACACCAGCCAGGCAATGGTTTGTACAGTGAGATCTGTGTGGATTAGGTGGAATAGACACAAGTTAATAGCCAATATATATGAACATAGATTAACACTTCCTTTCAACAAGTCCAATGGATATAAAGCACAGGAGTGACACTGAATAGTAGACAGACAGGACCATAACAGAGATAAAGGAGGAGACTGCCAGGACCTCTGCCTGTTCTGATGGATGGAGCTGCCTACTGCTGTCATTTCCATATTAATGAGGTTTTGGGTGACAGTGGTTAGTTAAATAGATGCTGAGGGGGCTGAGCTTGGAGGAGCCGGAGTGTCTTCAATTTGTCCGTCTCAGCTCTCAGGCGCTGGGGTCAGAACCTGGGAAGACCCGTTAGGCTGTTGTAGAGAGCAGGGAGGGTGGAAGCAGGAAAAAGACATTGAGGGAGAGGGACGGGAACTGACACATGGGCTGATCCCAGTTCATTCATTCACCTCATGTCTCCTCCACTTCACTTACATGCAGGGAAAGAACATTTAATGCACATAGTATCTGCTCACATAATGACTCACAGATCCAATACCATGCACATTTCACTATTGACTGTACACTATCAACCTAGCTCACCATACTGCCCTCACCATTCGTAACACCAACCTAGCTCACCAATACGGCCCATTCACATGTACTGTACACATATCCAAACCTAGCTCACCTACATCATCACAGATGTCACTCCTGCCATACGCACCATTCACATGACTGACCATTCACTGCTCACATACCTGCCCATACATTAAATTCCAAACCTAGCTCACCAATACCCTGCCCCATTCACATGTACTGTACACATTTCCAAACTAGCTCACCAACCCCGCCCATTCACATGTACTGTACACATATCCAACACTAGCTCACCAATACCATGCCCATCACATGTTACTGCCTTACATTCACAATACCCTGCCCCATACGTATGTACAATTCTCAAAAACCTAGCTCACCAATTACCCTGCCCCATATCACAATGTACTGTACACACCAAACCCTAGCTCACCAATACCCTGCCCCATTTCACATGTACTGTACACATCATCCAAAAGCCTCAACAAAACCCTGCCCCATTCACATGTACTGTCACATCATCCAAACCTAGTCACACAATCCTGCCCACCATTCAATGTACGTAAACATATCCAAAACCTGAGCCTCACCAATTACCCTGCCCATTCACATGTACTGTACACATATCCAACCTAGCTCACAATGCCCCTGCCCATTTCACATGTACTGTAACATATCCAAAACCATACACCAAGACCCTGCCCAATTCACATCGTACTGTAACACATATCCAAACCTAGCACCAATACCTGCCCCATTCACAGTACTGTACACATACCAAACTATGCTCACATTACCCTGCCCCATTCAACATGTACTGTACCACATATCCAAACCTAGCTCACACAATACCCAGCCACATTCACATGTACTGTACACATATCCAAACCTAGCTCACCAATACCCTGCCCCATCAATGTACTGTACACATATCCAAAACTAGCTCACCATTACCCTGCCCCATTCACTGTATGTACAAATATCCAAAACCTAGCTCACCAATACCTGCCCCATTCACATGTACTGTACCATATCCAAACCTAGTCACAATACCCTGCCCCATTCACATGTATGTACACATATCCAAACCTAGATCACAATACCTGCCCATTCACAGTACGTAACACAATCCAAACCATCTCACCAATACCCTGCCCCATTCACATGTACTGTACAATATCCAAACCTAGCTCACCAATACCTGCCCCATTCACATTAGGACTTGTACACATATCCAACCTATCTCAACAATACCCTGCCCCCTTCACATGTACGGTACACCCCAAATCTCCATAGCTCACCAATACCCTGCCCCATTCACATGTACTGTACACATATCCAACCTAGCTCACAATACCCTGCCCCATTCACATGTACTGTACACATCTCCAAACCTAGCTCACCAATACCCTGCCCCATTCACATGTACTGTACACATCTCCACTAGCTCACCAATACCCTGCCCCATTCACATGTACTGTACACTATCTCCCCAAACCTCGCTCACTAATACCCTGCCCCCATTTCAAATGTACTGTACAACATATCCAAACCTAGCTAACCAATACCCTGCCCCATTCACATGTATGTACACATATCCAAACCTAGCTCACCAATACCCTGCCCCATTCACATGTCTGTACCACATCCAAAACCTAGCTCACCAATACCCTGCCCATTCACATGTAATGTACACATATCCAAACCTAGCTCACCAATACCATGCCCCATTCACATGTACTGTACACATATCCAAACCTAGCTCACAATACCCTGCCCATTCACATTGTACTGTACACATATCCAAACCTAGCTCACCAATACCCTGCCCCATTCACATGTACTGTACACATATCCAAACCTAGCTCACCAATACCCTGCCCATTCACATGTACTGTACACATATCCAAACCTAGCTCACCAATACCTGCCCTTCACATGTACTGTACACATATCCAACCTAGTCACCAATACCCTGCCCCATTCAATGTTACTGTACACATATCCAAACTATCTCACCAATACCTGCCCCATCACATGTACTGTGACACATATCCAAACCTACTAACCAATACCCTGCCCCATCACATTGTACTGTACAACATATCCAACTAGCTCACCAATACCCTGCCCATTCACATGTACTGTACACATATCCAAAACCAGCTCACCAATACCCTGCCACCCATTCACATGTACTGTACACATATCCAAACTAGCTAGCTCACCATACCCTGCCCCATTCACATGTCTGTACACATATCTCAAACCTAGCTCACCAATACCCTGCCCCATTCACATGTACTGTAAAATATCCAAAACTAGCTCACCAATACCCTGCCCCCATTCACATGTACTGTACACATATCCAAACCTAGCTCACCAATACCCTGCCCCATTCACATGTACTGTACACATATCCAAACCTTCTCACCAATACCTGCCCATTCACATGTACTGTACACATATCCAAACCTAGCTCACCAATACCCTGCCCCATTCACATGTACTGTACACATATCCAAACCTATCTCACCAATACCCTGCCCCATTCACATGTACTGTACACATCTCCACTAGCTCACCAATACCTGCCCCATTCACATGTACTGTACACATATCCATACCTAGCTCACCAATACCCTGCCTCATTCACATGTACTGTACACATCTCCAAACCTAGCTCACCAATACCCTGCCCCATCAATGTACTGTACACATTCCACTAGCATCACCAATACCCTGCCCCATTCACATGTACTGTAACATTCCAAACCGAGCACCAATACCCTCCCCATTCAATTGTACGTACACATATCCAAACTAGCTCACCAATACCCTGCCCCATTCACATGTACTGTACACATATCCAAACCTAGCTCACCAATACCCTGCCCCCATTCACATGTACTGTACCACATACAAAACCTAGCTCACCAATACCCTGCCCATTCACATGTACTGTACACATATCCAAACCTAGCTCACCAATACCCTGCCCCATTCACATGTGACTGTACACATATCCAAACCTAGCTCACCAATACCCTGCCCCATTCACATGTACTGTACACATATCCCACAAACCTAGCTCACCAATACCCTGCCCCATTCACATGTACTGTACACATCTCCAAACCTAGCTCACCAATACCCTGCCCCATTCACATGTACTGTACACATATCCAAACCTAGCTCACCAATACCCTGCCCCATTCACATGTACTGTACACATATCCAAACCTAGCTCACCAATACCCTGCCCCATTCACATGTACTGTACACATATCCAAACCTAGCTCACCAATACCCTGCCCCATTCACATGTACTGTACACATCTCCACTAGCTCACCAATACCCTGCCCATTCACATGTACTGTACACATATCCAAACCTAGTACTCACCAATACCCTGCCCCATTCACATGTACTTTACACATATCCAAAAATAGCTCACAATACCCTGCCCCATTCACATGTACTGTACACATATCCAAACCTAGCTCACCAATACCCTGCCCCATTCACATGTACTGTACACATATCCAAACCTAGCTCACCAATACCCTGCCCCATTCACATGTACTGTACACATATCCAAACCTAGCTCACCAATACCCTGCCCCATTCACATGTACTGTACACATTCAAAACTAGCTCACCAATACCCTGCCCCATTCACATGTAATGTACACATATCCAAACCTAGCTCACCAATCCCTGCCCCATTCACATGTACTGTACACATTCCAAAACTCGACAATACCCTGCCCCATTCACATGTACTGTACACATATCAAACCATCTCACCAATACCCTGCCCCATTCACATGTACTGTACACATATCCAAAACTAGCTCACCAATACCCTGCCCATTCACATGTACTGTACACATTCCAAACCTACTCACCAATACCCTGCCCCATTCACATGTACTGTACACATCTCCAACTAGCTCACAATACCTGCCCCATTCACATGTACTGTACACATCCAATACCTAGCTCACCAATACCCTGCCCCATTCACATGTACTGTACACATCTCCAAACCTAGCTCACCAATACCTGCCCCATTCACATGTACTGTACACATCTCCACTAGCTCACCAATACCCTGCCCCATTCACATGTACTGTACACATCTCCAAACCTAGCTCACAATACCCTGCCCCATTCACATGTACTGTACACATCTCAAAAGCTCACCAATACCCTGCCCCATTCACATGTACTGTACACATCTCCACTAGCTCACCAATACCCTGCCCCATTCACATGTACTGTACACATCCCTCACATGTACTGTACACATCTCCAAACCTAGCTCACTAATACCCTGCCCCATTCACATGTACGTACCATCTCAACTAGCTCACCATACCCTGCTCCATTCACATGTACTGTACACATCCCCAAACCTAGCTCACTAATACCCTGCCCCATTCACATGTACTGTACACATCTCCAACTAGCTCACCAATACCCTGCCCCATTCACATGTACTGTACACATCTCCAAACCTAGCTCACTAATACCCTGCCCCATTCACATGTACTGTACAAATCTCCAAAACTATCTCACTAATACGCTGCTCCTTTCATATGTACTGTACACATCTCCAAACCTAGCTCACTAATACCCTGCACCATTCACATGTACTGTACACATCTCCAAACCTAGCTCACCAATACCCTGCTCCATTCACATGTACTGTACACATCTCCAAACCTAGCTCACTAATACCCTGCCCCATTCACATGTACTGTACACATCTCCAAACTAGCTCACCAATACCCTGCCCCATTCACATGTACTGTACATCTCCAAACCTAGCTCACAATACCCTGCTCTTCACATGACTGTACACATCCAAACTAGCTCACCAATACCTGCCATTCACATGTACTGTACACATCTCCAAACCTAGCTCACCAATCCCTGCCCATTCACATGTACTGTACACATCTCCAAACCTAGCTCACTAATACCCTGCCCCATTTACATGTACTGTACACATCTCCAAAACTAGCTCACTAATACCCTGCCCCATTCACATGTACTGTACACATCTCCACTAGCTCACCAATACCCTGCTCCATTCACATGTACTGTACACATCTCCAAACCTCTCACTAATACCCTGCCCCATTCACATGTATGTACACATCTCCAAACTAGCTCACCAATACCTGCTCCATTCACATGTACTGTACACATCTCCAAACCTAGCTCACTAATACCCTGCCCCATTCACATGTATTGTACACATTCCAAAAACTACTCACCAATACCCTGCTCCATTCACATGTACTGTACACATCTCCAAAACCAGCTCACAATACCCTGCCCCATTCACATGTACTGTACACATCTCCAAACTGTCACCAATACCTGCCCATTCACATGTACTGTACACGTCTCCAAACCTAGCTCACCAATACCCTGCCCCATTCACATGTACTGTACACATCTCCAAACCTAGCTCACGAATACCCTGCCCCATTCACATGTACTGTACACATCTCCAAATCTAGCTCACCAATACCTGCTCCATTCACATGTACTGTACACGTCTCCAACGTAGTCCCAAACCTGCCCCTTCACATGTACTGTACACATCTCCAAACCTAGCTCACTAATACCCAGCCCCTTCACATGTACTGTACACATCTCCACTAGCTCACCAATACCCTGCTCCATTCACATGTACTGTACATGTCTCCAAACCTAGCTCACCAATACCCTGCCCCATTCACATGTACTGTACACATTTCCTCTAGCTCACCAATACCCTGCCCATTCACATGTACTGTACACATCTCCAAATCTAGCTCACAATACCTGCCCATTCACATGTACGTACACATCTTCAATCTAGCTCACCAATACCGCCTCATTCACATGTACTGTACACATCTCCAAACCTAGGCTCACGAAAACCTGCCCCCCCCCCCCCCCCCCCCCCCCCCACCCCATTACATTTACTGTACACATCTCCAAATCTAGCTCACCAATACCCTGGTCCATTCACATGCAATGTACACATCTCCAAACCTAGCTCACTAATACCCTGCCTCATTCACATGTACTGTACACATCTCCAAATCTAGCTCACTAATACCCTGCTCCATTCACATGTACTGTACACATCTCCAAACCTAGCTCACTAATACCCTGCTCCATTCACATGTACTGTACACATCTCCAAACCTAGTTCACAAATATACCCTGCTCCTTTCACATGTACTGTACACATCTCCAAAACTAACTCACTAATACCCTGCTCCATTCACATGTACTGTACACATCTCCAAAACTAGCTCACTAATACCCTGCTCCATTCACATTTACTGTACACATCTCCAAACCTAGCTCACTAATACCCTGCTCCTTTCACATGTACTGTACACATCTCCAAAACTAGCTCACTAATACCCTGCTCCATTCACATGTACTGTGCACATCTCCAAAACGATCTCACCAATACCCTGCTCTATTCACATCTACTGTGCACATCTCCAAAACGATCTCACTAATACCCTGCTCCTTTCACATGTACTGTACACATCTCCAAACCTAGCTCACTTATACCTTGCTCCATTTACATGTACTGTACACATCTCAAAAACTAGCTCACTAATACCCTGCTCCATTCAGATGTACTGTACACATCTCCAAAACTAGCTCACTAATACACCATTCCACTGCAATTTCACTAATACAATGTCCCATAGCAAGATCACTAATAGTTATACACCATTTCACTGCAAGCTCACTAATACACTGTCCCATAGCAAGCTCATTAATACACCATTCCACAGCAAACTCACTCATACACTATTAAACTGCAAGGTCACTAATGCACTGTCCTATAGCTAGCTCAATAATGCACCATTCCACAGCAATATCAGTAATACACTGTTCCACTTCAAGTTTACTAATACACTGTCCTATAGCAAGCTCACTAATACACCATTCCACACCAAAATCAGTAATACACTGTTCCACTGCCAGCTCACTTATACATTCATCGCAAGCCCGCTAATGCCCTCTCCCACAGCTAGCTCACTAATACACTGTCCCATAGCAAGTTCACTAATACACTGTTCCATTGCAAGCTCACTAATACACCATCCAATAGCAAGCTCACTAATGCACCATTCCACAGCAAGTTCACTAACAAACTGTTCCACAGCAAGATCACTAGAAAAATGGCCCTATTACCCATTGAGCTCACTTGCATATTTGTTCACAGCAAACTCAATTTTACCATGTTCCATTGCAAGCTCCCTTCTTACTGTTTTACAGCCTGCCTGCTTCTACCCATTTTCACTAAACGCTTTCATTTACACTATTACAAGCTGCACCTTGCAATCTTGATTCACTGCAAATCTCTGCACTGTTTAGTAGAAGTTCAAATCCACAAGCAAGTTTACAAATCTACCCTGTCCAAGAGGCTGTATGTTTCTATATTTCTACTGCAAATCCCTTACAGAAAGATATTGTATACCATCTACTAGCCAGATCTCAGAAAGCTTATCTTTACTCTGTCCTGTATTGCATTGGCACATAGCAAGCTTATCTTTATACTGCCCATAGCAAGTTCACACTTACTGCTCTATATCCATTTTCTACTCAAACGCCATTCAACTAAAAAGATACAACTGTTTGTGCTGCTCGTCCTGTTTTCCCATTTTCCCAGGATCCTCTACTACAGATAACACTTCCTAACCTTCATTGGGTCCCAGACATCACCTTAATAAAATAGGATGATGGTCTCCATGTTATTTTCATAGTTATCTACAAGTACTGCTCTTATTGGGATGGCATAATGGGGGGTAGTAGGTAGTGGTAATATTGAATTTGGGGCTTGACAAGAAGGGGAACATGGCCCCAGGGCAACAGCAAGGAAGGTTGGGCCCTTGGCTAAAACATTGTGTGTGGGATCCCTTTTAACCCATGACCATGTTAAGTTTGGGGTCCCACTGAAGAGCCCATGGAAATTACCCTGCCCCCCACACACACACTCACACAACCAGCCCTGCATGGACCACTTTTTGCTCTTATTCTTTAAATAATGTCCATTACATTTATAAGTTAAGTACTGTATTTCCATGCTAAGTCCAATTTCCATAGTTTTGGCGCCCATGTGTTCTAGACGACGCCCACTGTTTGGAATGTTGGAGACACCAGGATCTGCCCATCTTAACCTTCCAGTGCAAGGTTGGCCATACGCCATACATTACATTGGCACCTTCCAGTTCCCTGCTAAGGTTTATTGCCCTGGACACCAACACACACATGAAAGCCACAAACGAAACACACAGAGTGCGGTTGCTCTGGAAACGCACACATACTGTATACACACCATGCACAACCGCCTTGAACACACACAGCAAAAATCCACCACCCAGATCCACACAGACAAAGAAAAACACAGAACCTCTGCCCTGTGATCTCAAACAGCAACAGACAATCTCCCCATTTTAATTATAATCTCCTCCAGGATTTCTACTGGAAAACACCAGCATTGTTTCTGTCTGTATAAAGCCTTGTACCTACATAAGATAATTATCTGATCTAACACATGTGTGCTGGCTCCTATTGTTGTTTAGTGATTGTTCGTGAACATCGGTGTGTGTGTATGTGTGGGGGTCATGGACGGTCCCTCTTGCCTCTTTATAGAACAGATCAGACTGCTGGGTCAACTGCAAGCAGCCTGTTTGTAGTGAAAGATTGTTGGAGGGATTGTCTTATCCTGGGTACGCGCTGTTCGATATTTCAAACTGAACTGGATATCACAATATTTTTGTAGATCAAGTCTAAATATTGGTGGTAATTATCGTTTCTGTGGTGCAATGTTATTTGAACTTTCGTGCAAATCGAATAAAAATTTGAACAAACATGCCATAATTTTGTCCGATTGTGCGGCCTTCAGTGGACCTCACGTTCCGTCACACCGAAATGTCGACTGTGGTGTTCTTTTTACTTCCGTGGAATTTTTTTTCTTTCCGTGGCATTATTTTACTTCTGACTGGCAGGCAACCAATCAGTTTATTAATCAGAAATCTGGGATATAGGTACGACCGTACGAAATTAGATCATGTGTACAAACCCTAAAGGCTCATACACACATGTGATTGCGGGGCTGTAAGCGTGATGTGTATGGACACTTTGTTTGCCAAAATGGACATTCAGTTGGGGCTCGTTCCCTGACCAGTTGGGAGGATTATCAATGAGCCCTGACCAAACGTCCGCTTCGGCCAACAAAGTGCCCATTCATGGCATGATTGTTGGCCAAAATGGGCCTTCATACACATCGACAGTCCCGGGTCAGCAGCTTGGACGAATCACTGTCGGTTGTGCCAAAAGACATGTTCAATGTGGGAAAATCAGTGACCGACATTGAGTGGTTAGGGGCCCCCATTAGAGGTCCAGGGCAATTGCATTGTTTGCCCCTCTAGTAAAACCTTCCCTGAGAACATACAGTGATTACAGTGAACAGATTAGATGGAATTGTGGCACAATATCAGTCATCCTCCTGATGACATCACTATGACATCATGGGAGATATGCTACCAATAGGGAGGGGTATGTAGATATATTGTTATTTATAATATAAATACATTATTCAAATGAAAAGTAAATGAAAAGTAAATACAGAAAAAACATTAAAAGTTACTTAATTAGGTAATAGAGCCAATACACAGAGCCAGGATAAATGCTTGTGAAGGTTCTCATCCATCCAGGTCATGGTATATCTGTAATATTCATTCATCCAGGTCATGGTATATTTGTTGTATTCAATTAGATCAACTGGACTTGAAGTTTAGTTCTTGAAGACGTTTCGCAAGTCATCCGACTGGCTTTCTCAATTCAGAATGACTTGTACAAGAATCTTTGGCAATTATGTACCCTGGAAAATCCCAATTAGCATATCGCAGCCAAGTGTTAAGGGCGTGATTGGATAGTGGCTAAGAGGTGTTATAGGAACGCCCAGAGTAAGGTGTCAAAACAGCATTGTACATGGCAGACAGTTGGTGTCGAAACCCCCCAAGCATCACATCCAGAACTCTCAGGATTTCACCAACAAGATTGAAGATATAGTACTCGGTGCAGAAGACACTATGGTGTCCTATGATGTGACATCTCTCTTCACCTGTGTACCCACCAAGGAGGCTGTTGACATGGTGAGAAAACGGCTGAGCCAAGACAGCACTCTTACCAGCAGAACTGATCTCAACCCAGAACAGGTGTGTTCCTTACTTGTGCCTGAATACCACCTATTTCAAATACAGGGATAAGTTCTATAAGCAAAAACACGGATGTGCTATGGGATCTCCAGTTTCACCCATTGTGGCCAACCTTACATGTAGGAGGTAGAAAAACAGGCGCTTAATATCTTTAAGGGCATAGCACCCAGCCACTGGTTCAGATATGTGGATGACACCTGGGTAAAAATCCACCAGAAGGAAGTACAAGCTTTCACAGAACACATCAATACGGTAGACCAAAACATTAAATTTACAAGGGAAGATACAAAACAACACACTGGCTTTCTTGGACTGCTTGGTAGAAGTTAAGGAAAATGGTAAACTGGAAGTAGAGGTTTACAGAAAACCAACACACACAGATCAGTATTTGATGTTTGACTCCCACCACCATTTAGATCACAAGCTGGGTGTCATCAGAACCCTGCAACACAGAGCCGAGAACATCCCCACTAGCACAGAGGCGAAGGCTAAAGAAATGAAACATCTCAGAGGAGCCCTTAAAACTTGTGGATATCCAGACTGGGCCTTTGTCAAAAGAAGTAGAAGGAAAGAAAAGAACACAAATACCAACAGTGAAGGGGAAAAGCAAGACAGGAGGAAGAACATGGTCATCCCATATGTAGCAGGGGTCTCCGAGAAATTAAGAAGAATTTTCAAAAAACATCGTATCCCTGTCTGCTTTAAACCGAACAACACACTGAGGCAGCAATTGGTAATCCGAAAGACCCAATACCAAAAACACAAGAAAAGTGACATCAATATGCAGTGCGTGCAGTGAAGAATGCTTGATTTGTATGTGGGGGAGACCAAACAGCAACTACATCAATGTATGGCCCAGCACAGAAGAGCCAATTCCTCGGGTCAGGACTCAGCGTACCTTGTCTAAGGATAAAGGACATACCTTTGAAGATTGTAATGTTAACATATTGGCAAAAGAACGTGACTGGTTCAAGAGAGGTGTAATGGAGGCCATTTATGTGAAAATAAAGAAAACCAAGCCTAAATAGAGGTGGGGGGGTTCGACACCAACGTCTTCCATGTACAATGCTGTTTTGACACCTATTCTGGGCGTTCCTATAACACCTCTTAGCCAACTATCCATCACGCCCTTAACACCTCGCTGGGATATGCTAATTGGGATTTTCCAGGGTACATAATTGCCACAGATTCTTGTACAAGTCATTCTGAATTGAGAAAGCCAGTCGGATGACTAGCGAAACGTCTTCAAGAACTAAACTTCAAGTCCAGTTGATCTAATTGAATACAACAGATATAGCCTAATGTACATTATATGTTTGTTTGTCTAGGATAAAAAGAAAAAAAAGGATAAGGAAGCAGGGATTCTCAAACAGTGTTCCTCCAGATTTTTGAAAACTACAACTCCCACCATTCCTCATGTACATAGTGAAGACATGGAATGTTGGGATTTGTAGTTTTCAAACATCTGGAGGCACACTGTTTGAGAATCCCTCAATTTGAGAACCATTTACCAGGAGATATATATGTATTGCCCTCTTTATGACTTGATATTTAGCTCTAGGTCATGTAGTGTTTGTCATCTAGTGTTTGTTATGTAGAAGATCGGATCTTTTGTGGACTGTATAGGTTCGTACACACGTACATAAGTACGAACCTCCGTTTTGGACAATAAACGGCCCGTGTGTGGGCACTTTATCTGCCAAAACGGCCATTCGGTCGGGGATCGTTGCCCTGACTGGCCGGGCGGATCTCCTAACGAACCTTAAAGCCCTGTACACACGTGGGATTCCACACTGAAATGATCATTAATTGCCCACTCAGAATGGAATAGTGTGTGTGGGATCACATACGTATACAAGCCCGTGTGGATGCACACGAGGGGATCGTGTAGACCATACGCTAGAATCTTACCTCTCGACATTCCTGCGACATTCCGACAATTGCCTCACCCGATCATTTTGCATTCATAATATTAATTACAATTCCGATTACAAACATGATCGACCTGGGAAATGTGGGAATGTCGACAGGTAAATCTGCTGCTCCAGTCGACATTAAAATGGATCAGTCGAATCAGTGTGATGTCGAGGTAGTGTATGGCCAGGGAAACATCTAAATGTGTCATTAAGTGATGGAAAAATAGGAGGTAGTCACTGTTGCTTCTACCTCGCTTACAATTTAAGATTATGGGGAGAAATAGATCTAGTGTAGTGGTCCTTTAAGCCAAGATTTTCTGCCTAATATAGGGAAGATGAACTGGATGAACATACGTGTTACTTCGATTAAAATATGGAAGCCCTATATGGAGGGTTTAAGTGATTCTTCTGGTCGGATCAATAAATGATTGTCAAGGAGCGATCCAATTGTTCTCCCTTGTTGAGGAAAATCTTTCGGATCACTTCCCCGTCCCTTCTTCTTTTAAGAGAACAGACAGTCTGCTAGCACAGTGCCGAGTAGCCTGTGTGTATATATAGCATAGAATAGCAATGTTAGCATAAGATCAGACGATGGGTACGTTGTTATATGTTAACGTCAGTCTCTGTGTGTTTTATAAATCGATGTTAGAATTGAAATCCTGGTGACGTACATACATGACATTCTCTATGTATTAATTCATTCCTCGCAGGACACATCTTGATTAAACAATTGTAAAGCACTGCGGAATATGTAGCGCTGTATAAGAAATAAAATACATACATACATACATAGATACATA
>CM033473.1:287664466-287696404 GCA_019447015.1 Hymenochirus boettgeri
AGGTTAATATAAATCTACCAATAGGAATATCCCTGTACTCTATCAGGCTAATATAAATCTACCAATAGGAATATCCCTGTACTCTATCAGGTTAATATAAATCTACCAATAGGAATATCCCTGTACTCTATCAGGTTAATATAAATCTACCAATAGGAATATCCCTGTAATCTATCAGGTTAATATAAATCTACCAATAGGAATATCCCTGTACTCTATCAGGCTAATATAAATCTAGCAATAGGAATATCCCTGTAATCTATCAGGTTAATATAAATCTACCAATAAATTTTACCATTGTTACATGCAAGCTCCCTTTCTTAAGGTTTTACAGCATGCCTGTTCGTACCCATTTCACTAAAACGCTTTCATTTACACGATTACAAGCTGCACCTTGCAATCTTGATTCTTGCAAATTCCTGCACTGTTTAGATTTAGAAGTTCAAATCCAACAAGAAGTTACAAATCTACCCTGTCCAGAGGCCCAGGCTGTATGTTCTATATTTTACTACAAATCACGTACGAAGATATTGTATATCATCTAATAGCCAGATTCTCAGGAAAGACTTATCTGGACTCTGTCCTGTATTGCATTGGACATAGCAAGCTTATCTTTATACTGCCCATAGCAAGTTCACTACTGCTCATATTATCCAATGTTTCTACTCAAAACGCCATTCAACTAAAAAAGATACAACTGTTTGTGTGCTGCGCGTCATCTGTTTTACCATTTTTCCCAGATCCTCTACTACAGATAACACGTCTTCCATACCTTCCTTGGGTCGCCCAGACCCAGAACATCAATTAAAAAATAGGATGCTTGGTCTCATGTTAGTTCATAGTTAATACAAATGCTCTTATTGGGAGCATAATGGGCGGTAGGGGCCGGTTTAGTATAGTAGGGGTAGTAGGGTAGGTAGTAGGTATTGGTAATTTTATTGAATTTGGGGGGGATTGACAAGAAGGGGAAGGGAACTGGCCCCCAGGCAACTTGAGCAAGGAAGGTGGGCCCTTTTGGCTTAAAAAATGCTGGTGGATGCCATTTTTAACCCATGACCATGTTAAAGTTTGGGGTCCCAAATGAAGAGCCCATGGAAATTGAGCCCTTGCCCCCACACAGCACACAATCACACACCCCAGCCCTGCATGGACCACTTTTTGCTCTTATTCTTTAAAATAATGTCCAGACATTTAGAGTTAAAGTTACTGTAGTTCCATGCTAAGTCCAATTTCAAGTTTGCGCCCACATCCATTGTGTTCTATAGACGACTCCGGTCCCACTGTTTTTGGAATGTTGGAGGACACCAGGATAGATCTGCATCCCATCTTAACCTTCCATGCAAGGTATGCCATAAAGCCATACATTACATTTGGACACCGTCCATTCCCTTCTGCTTAAGGTGATTGCCCATGGATCACCAACACACACCATGAAAGCCACACCCGGAAAACACACAGAGTGCGGTGGCTTGGAAACGCACACATAGTATTACACAACCATGCACAACCGCTTGAACACACACAGCAAAATCAACACCCAGATCCACACAGACAAAGAAAAAAACAGAACCTCTGACCTGTGATCTCCAAACGCAAACAGAACAATCTCCCCCACTTTTAATATAAATATCCTCGGATTTCGAGGAAAAAACACCAGCATGTTTCTGTCTGTAAAAGACTTGTACCTAATAAGATTAATTATCTGATATAAACACATGTTGTGGCTGGCTCCTATTGTTGTTTAGTGATTGTTGTGGGGGTCATGGGGTCATGGACGTCCCTCTGCCTCTTTATAGAAACAGATCAGACTGTGGGCCAACTGCAAGCAGCCTGTTTGTAGTGAAAGATTGCTGGAGGGGATTGTCTTTATCCTGGGTACGCGCGTTCGATCTTTCAAACTGAACTGGATATCACAAATTTTGGTTAGGATCAAGTCTAAATATTGTGGTAATTATCGTTCTGGTGGTGAGCAATGTTATTTGAACTTTCGTGGCGAAATCGATAAAATTTGAACAAAATGCCATAATTTTGTGCCGATTGTGCGGCATCAGGGACCTCACGTTCGTCACCCGCGAAATGTCGAACTGTGAGTGTTCTTTTTACTTGTGGAATTTTTTTCTTCCGTGGCATTCTTTACTTTGACTGGCAGGCAACCAATCAAGTTTATTAATCAGAAATCTGGGATAATAGGTACGGACCGTACGAAATAGATCATGTGTACAAACCTAAAGCTCACACACATGTGATGCGGGGCTGTAAGCGTGATGTGTATGGACACTTTTGTTTGCCAATAGGACATTCAGTTGGGGCTCGTTCCGGACCAGTTGGGGAGGATTATCAATGAAGCCCTGACCAAACGTCCGCTTTCGGCCAAAAAGTGCCCATTCATGGCATGGATTGTTGGACAAAAGGGCCTTCATACACATCGACATGTCCCGGGTCAGCAGCTTGGGACGAATATGTCGGTTTGTGCAAAAGACATGTAATGTGGGAAAAATCAGTGACCGACATTGAGGGTTAGGGGGCCCCTAGGGTACAGGGCAATTGCATTGTTGGCCCCTCTAGTAAACACCTTCCTGAGAACATAAAGTGATTAACAGTGAACGATTAGATGGAATGTGGCACAATATCATCATCCTCTGATGACATCACTTATGACATCATGGGGAGATATGCTACCAATAGGGGGGGTATGTAGATATATTGTTATTTATAAATATAAAATACATTATTCAAATGAAAAGTAAATGAAAATAAAATACAAAAAAACATTAAAAGTTACTTAAATTAGGTAATAGAGGCCAATACACAGAGCCAGGGATAAATGCTGTGAGGTTCTCATCCATCAGGTCATGGTAATCTGATAATATCATTCATCCAGTCATGTATATTTGTTGTATTTCAATTAGATCAACTGGACTTGAAGTTTCCGTTCTTGAAGACGGTCGCAAGTCATCCGACGGGTTTTCAATCAGAATGACTGTTACAAGAATCTTTGGCAATATGTACCTGGAAAAATCCCATTAGCAATCGCAGCCAAGTGTTAAGGGCGTGATTTGGATAGTGGATAAGCCGGTGTTATAGGAACGCCCAGAGTAAGTGTCAAACAGCATTGGACATGGCAGGAAGTGGTCGAAACCCCCCAAAGCATCCACCAGAACTCTCAGGATTTCACAAACAAGATTGAGATATCGTACTCGGTTGCAGGAGACACTATGGGGGTCCTATGTGTGACATCTCTCTCACCTGTTGTCCCCACCAAGGAGGCTGTTGACATGGTCGAGAAAACGGCTGGAGCCAAGACAGCACTCTTACCAGCAGAAACTGATCTCAACCCAGAAAGGGGGTTCCTTACTTGTGCCTGTCCACCTTATTTAAATTACAGGGATAAGTTCTATAAGCAAAAACAAGATGTGGCTATGGGAATCTCCAGTTTCACCCATTGTGGCCAAACCTTACATGGAGGAGGTAGAAAAAAAGGCGCTTAATATCTTAAGGGGCATAGCACCCAGCCACGGTTCAGAAATATGTGGATGACACCGGGTAAAAATCCACCAGAAGGAAGTACAAGCTTTCACCAGAACACATCAATACGGTAGACCAAAACATTAATTACAAGGGAAGATACAAAAAAACACAACTGGCTTTCTTGGACGGACTTATTGTAGAATTGTTAAGGAAAATGGAAAAACGAAGAGAGGTTTACAGAAAACACACACACACAGATCAGTATTTGCTGTTTGACTCCACCACCAGTTAGATCAAAAGCTGGGTGTGAATCAGAACCTGCAACACAGAGATGCATAACTCCCACTAGCCACAGAGGCGAAGGCTAAGAATGAAACCATCTCAGAGGAGCCTTTAAAACTTGGGATATCCAGACTGGGCTTTGTCAAAAGAAGTAGAAAGGAAAGAAAAGAACACAAATACAACAGTGAAGGGGGAAAAGCAAGACAGGAGGAAGAAACATGGTCATCCCAGCTGTAGCAGGGGTCTCCGAGAATAAGAAGAATTTTCACAAAAACACCGTATCCCTGTCTGCTTGTTAAACCGAGCAACATGCTGACGGCAGCAATTGGTTACATCCGAAAGACCCAATACCAAAACACAAGAAAAAAGTGACATCATATAGCAGTGCAGTGCAGTGAAGAATGCTCTGATTGGTATGTGGGGGAGACCAAACAGCCAACTACATAATGATGGCCCAGCACAGAAGAGCCAATTCTCGGGTCAGGACTTCAGCATGTACCTGGCGTTTAAGGATAAAGGACATTTACCTTTGAAGATTGTAATGTTACAGTTGGCAAAGGACGTGAAGTTCAAGAGAGGGGTAAGGGCGGCCATTTATGGAAAATAAAGAAACCAAGCCTAAATAGAGGTGGGGGGGTTCGAACCCACTGTCTTCCATGTACACTGCTGTGTTGACACCTTACTTGGGCGGTCCTATAACAACATCTTAGGCCCACTATCAATCACGCCTTAACACCTCGCTGTGATATGTAATTGGATTTCCAGGGTACATAATTGCCACAGATTCTTGTACAATCATCTGAATTGAGAACAGCCAGTCGGATGACTAGCGAAACGTCGTAAGAACTAAACTTCAAGTCAGTTGAGCTAAGTGAATACAAACAGATCTGCCTAATGTACATTATATGTTGTTTTGTCTAGGATAAAAATTCTGAAAAAAAGAGGATAAGGAAAGCAGGGATTCCAAACAGTGTCCTCCGATTTTTGAAAACTACAAACTCCACCATTCCTCAAGACATAGTGAAGGACATGGAATGGCTGGAGTTGTAGTTTTCAAAAATGGAGGCACCACGTGAGAATTCCCTCAATTAGAAACCATTTACCGGAGATATATATGTATTGCCCTTCTTTATGACTTGATATGTAGCTCAGGTCATGTAGTGTGTGTTATTCTAGTGGAGATATGTAGAAGGATCGGATCTTGTGGAATTTATTAGTTTCGTGACACACGTACATAAAGTCACGAAACCTCCATTTTGGACAATATTAAGGCCCGTGCGTGGCACTTTATTGCCAAACAGCCATTCGGGAGGGGGATCGTTGCCTGGCCTGGCCAGGGGATCTCCTACGAACATAAAAGCCCTGTACACATGTGTGGATTCCACACTGAAGACATTAATTCCCACTCAGAATGGAATATGTGTTGTGGGATCACATACGTATCACAAGCCCGGTGGTATGCACTGAGGGGATCGTGTAGACCATACGCTAGAATATACCCTCGACATCCTGCGACATCGGACAAGGAATCACCGATCATTTGGCATTCATCAATATTAATTACATGTCGATTACAAACATGATAGACTGGGAAAGTGGGAATGTCGACAGGTAAATCTGCTGCTCCAGTCGACATTTGAAAAATGGATCAGTCGAATAGGTGTGATTTGGCGAGGGTAGTGTATGGCCAGGGAAACATCTTAATAGTGTCATTAAGTGATGGAAAAATAGGAGGTAGTTCACTGGCTTCTACTCGTTTACAATTTAAGATTTATGGGGGAGAAATCGATCAGTGTAGTGCGTCCTTTAAGCAAGATTTTCTGGCCTAATATAGGACGATGAATGAGTTTCTGAACATACGTGTTACTTCGCATTAAAATATGAGAGACCTATATGGAGGGTTAAGTGATTCTTCTGGTCGGGATCAATAATGTGTCAAGGAGCGAACAATTGTTCTCCCTGTTGAGGAAAATCTTTCGGATCAATTCCCCGTCCCTTTTCTTTAGAGAACAACAGTCTGCTAGCACGGCCGAGTAGCCTGTAGTTAGCCTTGTGTATATATAGCAGAGAATAGCAATGTTAGCAAAGATCAGACGATGGGTACGTTGTTATAGTTAACGTCAGTCTGCTGTGGTGTATAAGCGCTGTGAGAGTTGAAATCCTGGTGTACGTTACATTAAATGACATTCTCTATGTATTAATTACATTCCTCGAAGGGACCACATCTTGATTAAACAATTGTAAAGCAACTGCGGAAGAGTAGCGCGTATAAGAAATAAAATACATACATACATACATAGATACATACATAGATAAATATATACATACATACATAATACATACATACATAATACATCGATACATACATACAACATACATAATACATATCATACATATATAACAACATACATAGATACATACATACTAGATACATACATACATTACATAGATACATATATACATACCATACATACATACATACATTAACATACATACATAGATGCATACCATAGATACAACATAGAATACATACCTACATACATAGAGCATACATACATAGATACATACATATACATACGATACATACATAAATACATAAAGACATAACATACATAGATAATACATTGATGCATACATGACATACATAAAAGAGATCTGACATACATAGATGCATAAATAGATACATACATACATACACTAGATACTAGTACATACATACATACAGACATTACATAGATATCAAAAATAAATTACAGACATAGAACAAACATAAATACATACATACATACATAGATGCATACATACATAGATGCATACATACATAGATGCAACATAACATACATCATAAATAGATACCACATACATAGATGCATACTATATACATACAGACAACATACATACATAGATACAAAACATACATACATACATACATAGATACATACATTACTAGATACATGCATACATACATAGATACAAACAGAGATACAAAAAACATACCGACCATACAGACATACATACAAACATAAATAATACATACATAGATACAAACATACATACTACATACATAGATAACAAACATTAATACATACATAACATAGAAACAACATACATAGATACAAAACATACATCGATACAAACATTACATACATAGATGCATACTATACATAAATAATAGATACATACATCATAGAGCATACATAGGATAACATACATACATACATACATAAAATACATACAGGATTAAAACATACATACCGACACTAGATCCATCGATACATACATACATAATAGATAATACCTAAGTGACATACATAGATACAAACATAGATACAAACATAATACATACTAATAGATACAAACATACATACATACAAGATACAAACATACATACATACATAGAGACATTACATACAGTACATACATACATAGATACATACATACATAGATACAACATAGATACAAACATACAGACATACATACAAAATACATACATACTACATAGAGTACATACATATCATACATACATAGATAAATAAATACAGAATATATACATTTACCTACCTACATACAGAGTACATTACCTACATATCATAGAGACATACATACATACATACATACATAGATACATTACAAAAGACCATCATACATACATAGATACATACAGACTACATAGAGAAATACATACATTACATAGATAATTACAAACATACATAGAATACATCAAAATACAAAATACATACATAGTACATACAAACAGACATACATTACAGTACATTTAGCGACATACATACATATATAATACATACATAAACAACATAGATACATACACTTACATAGATACATACATACAGACATACAAGATAACATACAACCAACATACATATCATAATAAGATACAGACTCTACATACATACATAGATACATACAGAAAACAGTACAATCAGACATACTAGATGACAACATAAATACATAGATACATACCAGAACATACATACATAGAGACGACAGACATACATAATACATACAAACAGACATACATACATAGATACATTACATACCGAACAACATACAGAACATACAAACATACCTAATACAACAGACTACATACATACAGTACATCAGACAGACTACATCTCTCAGTGAGAGGAACAATGTCACCACATTCCTGAGTGTGACAAGCGACAAGCAATGAAACTGAACAGGCCATGCGTTAGATCTGTGAGACATAGGCAGATGGGCACAGTGAGTCATAATATAGAAGTCAACATGTCATTTACTTACAAAACAGTTGTATTGTACCCACGGGTGCGAGCCACTGGATGTTATAGGGAGAGCTTGAGTAGTAGATGTGTACTGAAAAACCCTTTAGCAAATGCAGGTCTTTGGAAAATTCCCATGTTAGATTTATGAGCTGCCACTTAAAATCCGTATAAGAGCGACACGGGCTTCGCAAAAAAAAATGGAATTGGATGCAACAGATCACAATAAACACAGTGTGGCACCCACATTGTCAAGCGCTCAGCCTAAGGGGCTAGGCCACATGATGTTCTGTTAAGCGCGATCTGATTGGGCCACATAGTGGGTACAGAACGATGCGTGTGCAATCCCTTAATCGGAGCGCAGTCGATCCCAATGCGAATCATCGGGATTCGTAATGGTGTCACACTGGCAACACGATTCATGCAGGCAAATCGCGCGCGTGATTTGTTTTGAAGAGGATGGTAGTAAGTTAATTCCACAAAGAAAGCTACCAATAGGAAATCCCTGTACTCTATCAGGTTCAATATAAAATCTACACTAGAGAAATATCCCGGGACTCTATCAGGTTAAATAAATCTACCAATAGGACTATTCCCTTACTCTCGCAGGTTTAATTTAATCTACCAATAGGATATCCCTGACTCATCAGGCCTTAATCTAAATCTACCAATAGGAAATCCCTTGTACTCTATCAGGCTAAATAAATCTCCCATAGGAATATCCCTGTACTCATTCAGGTTAATATAACTCTACCAATAGGAATATCTGACTCTATCAGTTTTAATATAAAGTACCAATAGGAATATCCCCTTGTACCTATCAGGTTAATAAAAATCTACAATAGGAAGATCCCGTTAATCTATCGGTTAATATAAATCTACCAATAGGAAATACCTTACTCTATCAGGTTAATATACATCTACCAATAGGAATATCCTGTACTCTATCAGGTTAATATAAATCTACCAATAGGAATATCCCTGTACTCTATCAGGCAATTAAATCTACCCAAAGGAATCTCCCTGTACTCTATCAGGTAATATAATCTACAATAGGAATATACCTGTCTCTATCAGGCTAATATAAATCTCCCAATAGGAATATCCCTGTACTCTATCAGGCTAAATAAATCTACCAATAGGAAGTATACCTGTACTCCACAGGCGAAATAAATCTACCAATAGGAATATCCCTGTTACTCTATAGGTCAATATAAATTCTACCAATAGGAATATCCCTGACTCTATCAGGTTAATATAAATCTACCAATAGAATATCCTGTAATCTAATCAGGTTAATATAAATCTACCAATAGGAATATCCCTGTAATCTTCAGGTTAATATAAATTCTACCAATAGGAATATCCTGTAATCATAGGGTTAATTATAAAAGCTACCAATAGGAATATCCATGTACTCTATCAGGTTAATATAAATCTACCAATAGGATAGCCTGTAATCTATCAGGTTAATATAAATCTTCCAATAGGAATATCCCTGTATCTATCGGTAATATAAATCTACCAATAGGAATAGCCCTTACCATCAGGTTCCTAAAATCTCAATAGGAATTATCCCTGTAATCTATCAGGTTAATATAAATCTACCAATAGGAATATCCCTGTACTCTTATCAGGTTAATATAAATCTACCAATAGGAATATCCCTGTAATCTATCAGGTTAATATAAATCTACCAATAGGAATATCCCTGTACTCTATCAGGTTAATTTAATGATCTGTTGTCAGTTTGTGCCCTAATCAGTAAACCAGTTGCATTTTTAAAAGTCTTTTTACTTGAGAGCACTTTAGGGAATATCTGCTCTCTGTCCATACATAGGGCCAGTGGCTAATTTCACATGGGGCCACTTTCCCATGGAGATAAAATGGTTAATGGGTGTTTACGATAATTGTGACAAATTACCAGGCATAATACAGAGATCCCACTTCCCCTGATACAACTGGTTCCCTGTCTGACTCTCCATAGAGAACGCAGTACACACAGGTTATCAGGAAGGGCCTGTACACCCCAATAGTGTCATTTTTAGTGTATAAAGCCTTTGCTCCGGGTGTATCGCCATTTTTGTCCGATTGTGCGGCTCAGTGGACCTCCACGTTCCGTCCAAAGAAATGTCGACTGTGTTCTTTTACGTCCAGGGAACAAAAAAATTTTTTTTTCTTTGCCGTGGCATTATTTACTTCTGACTGGCAGGCAACCAATCAGTTTATTAATCAGAAATCTGGGATATAGGTAAGGGACAGTACGAAAATTTACGAATTAGATCATGTGTAACAAACCCAGAAAGGCTCATACAAACATGTGATTGCGGTGGCTGTAAGCGTGATGTGTATGGACACTTGTTTGCCAAAATGGAACATTCAGTTGGGGCTCGTTCCCTGAGACCAGGTGGGGGATTATCATGAGCCCTGACCAAACGTCCGCTTCGGCAAAAAAACAAGTGCCCAGTCTAATGGTACATGATTGTTGGCCAAAATGGGCTTCATACACATCGACAGCCGGGTCAGCAGGCTTGGGCGAATCATGTCGGTTGTGCCAAAAGACATAGTTCACTTGTGGGAAAATCAGTGCAGAATTGAGTGGTTAGGGGCCCCCTTAGAGGTCCAGGGCAATAATTGCATTGTTGACCCCTCTAGTAAACCTTCCCTGAGAACATACAGTGATTACAGGAACAGATTCGATGGAATTGTGGCACCCCATATAGTCATCCATCTGATGACATCACTATGACATCATGGAGATATGCTACCAATGGGAGGGGATGAGATATATTGTTATTATACTATAAATACATTATCAAAAAAAAAAATGAAAAGTAAATGAAAAGTAAATACAGAAAAAAAATTAAAAGTTACTAATGAGGTAATAGAGCAATACACAGAGCCAGGATAATGCTTGATGAAGGTTCTCAATCCATCAGGTCTGGTATAGAGCTGTAAGATTTCAATTCATCAGGTCATGGTTATTTGTTGTAATTCAATTAGTTCAACTGGACTTGAAGTGTAGTTCTTGAAGACGTTTCGCAGTCATCCGACTGGCTTTCTCAATTCAGAACGGACTTGTACCAGAATCTTTGAGCAATTATGCCCTGGAAAATCCCAATTAGCATTATCGCAGCCAAGTGTTAAGGGCGTGATTGGATAGTGGATAAGAGGCTGTTATCAGGAACGCCCAGAGTAAGGTGTCAAAACAGCATTGTACCATGCAGACGTGGTGTCGAAACCCCCCAAGCATCACATCCAGAACTTCAGGAGTTCACCAACAAGATTGAAGATATAGTACTCGGTGCAGAAAGAAGGACCTCTGGTGTCCTATGATGTGACATTGCTTCACCTTGTACCCACCAAGGAGGGGCTGTTGACATGGTATGGAGAACGGAGAGCCAGACAGCACTCTTACCCGCGAACTGATCTCAAACCCAGAACCAGACACAGGTGTGTCCGACTTGGCTTGAATACCACCTATTTCCCAATACAGGGATAAGTTCTAGAAGCCAAAAACACGGATGTGCTATGGATATCAGTTTCACCATGTGGCAACCTTCATGTAGGTAGGTACTTTTCTTTTTTTTTTTAAAAAACAGGCGGCTTAATATCTTTAAGGCATAGCACCCGCCACTGGTTCAGATAGTGGATGACACCGGGTAAAAAATCCACCAGAAAGGATTACAAGCTTTCACAGAAACACATCATACGGTTAGAGACCAAAACATAAATTTACTAAGGAAGTACAAAACAACAATGGCTTTCTTGGACTGCTGGTAGCGTGAAGGAAATGGAAACACTGGAAGTAGAGGTTTACAGAAAACAACCACACAGATCAGTATTTGATGTTTGCCTCCCACACCATTTAGATCACAAGCGGGTGTCATCAGGAACCCTGCAAAACAGAGCTGAGAACATCCCCACTAGCACAGAGGGCGAGGCCTAAAGAAATGAAACTCTCAGAGGAGCCTTTAAAACTTTGGATATCCAGATGGGCCTTGTCAAAAGAAGTAGAAGGAAAGACAAGAACACAAAGACCAACAGTGAAGGGGAAAAGCACAGAAAGGAGGAAGAAACATGGGTCATCCATATGTAGGCAGGGGTTCACGAGAAATTAAGAGCAGATTTTTGGCAAAAAAACCACCGTATCACTGTCTGCTTTAAACCGAGCAACATGCTGAAGGCAGCACTTGGTACATCGAAAGACCCAAATACACAAAACAAGAAAAGTGACATCATATATGCAGTGCAGTGCCAGTGACGGAATCTCTGATTTGTATGTGGGGAGACAAACAGCAAACTACATCAATGTATGGCCAGCACAGAAGAGCAATTAATCCGGGTCAGGGACTCAGCCATGTACCTGGGTCTTAAGATAAAGGGACATACCCCTTCGAAGATTGGAATGTTTAAACATATTGCAAAGGAAGTGACTGGTCGAAGAGAGGTTGTAATCGAGGCCATATGTGGAAAATAAAGAAACCAAGCCTAACTAGAGGTGGGGGGGTGCGACACCAACTGTCTTCCATGTACAATTGCTGTTTTGGGACAACAGTACGATGGGCGTTCCTAAACACCTCTTAGCCACTATCCAATAACGCCCTTACAACCTAGCTGTTGATTATGCTAATTGGGATTTTCCAGGTACATAATTGCCAAAGATTCTTGTACAAGTCATTCTGAATTGAGAAAGCCCAGTCGGGATGACTAGCCGAAACGTCTTCAAGAAACTAAACTTCAAGTCCAGTTGATATAATTGAATACAACAGATATAGCCTAAGTTAACATTATAGTTTGTTTGTCTAGGTTAAAAAGAAAAAAAAGGTAGGACGCAGGGATCTCAAACAGTGTCCTCCAGATTTTTGAAAACACAACTCCCCATTCCTCAAGACATGTTGAGACATGGACTGCTGGGTTGTAGTTTCAACATCGGGAGGCACCCGTTTGGAAATCCCTCAATTTGCGACATTATTTACAGGAGATCTATAGTTATTGGCCCTTCGTTATGACTTGATATTTAGTCTAGGTCTTAGCTGTTGTTATCTAGTGGGATATGTAGAAGATCGGATCTTTGTGGACCGTATAGTTCGTCACACCGTTACACTAAGTACGAAACCTCCATTTTGGACAACTAATCGGCCCGTGGTGTGGGCACTATTATCGGCCCAAAACAGCCATTGGTAGGGGATCGTTGGCCCTGATGGCCAGGCGGACTCTACTAGACGAACCTTTAAAGCCTGTACACATGTGGGGATTACACATGAAAAAACTGATCATAATTGCCCACTCGAATGGAACTAGTGTGTGGTGGGACTCACCTACGATACCCAAGCCCGATGGGGATGCATGAGGGGATCGTTGTAGACATACGCTAGAATCTTACCCGACATTCCTGCGACATTCCGGACAATGCCTCACCCGATTTTCATTTTGCATTCATAATATTAATTACCAATTCCGATTACAAAAACATGATCGACCTGGGAAATGTGGGAATGTCGACAGGTAAATCTGCGCCTCCATGTCGCACATTAAATGGATCAGTCGAAAATACCAGGTGATGTCGAGTGGTAGTGTATCGGCAGGGAAAAATCTAAATGGTCATTAAGTGATGGAAAAAATAGGGGTAGGTCCACTGTTGCTTCTACCTCGTTACAATTTAAGATTTATGGGGAGAAATAGATTCTAGGTAGTGGTCCTTTAAGCCAAGATTTTCTGGACTAAGATAGGGGAAGATGAAACTGGATGAACAACGTGTACTTCGATTAAAATTTGGAAGCCCTATATGGAGGCGTTTAAGTGTTCTCTGGTCGGTTCATAAATGATTTGTCAAGGAGAGATCCAATGTATCCCTGGTTGAGGAAAATCTTTCGGATAACTTCCCCGTCCCTTCTCTTTAACTGAGAAAGACCAGTCTGATGACACAGTGCGAGTAGCCTGGGTGATAGATAGCATGAATAGCAATGTTCAAGCAAAGATGCAGACGATGTGGTACGTTGTTTATATGTGACAAGTCAAGTCTCTATGTTGTTGAGGTGTTTTATAAAATTCAAAAAAAAAATCGATTGTTAGAAATGAAATTCCTTCTCTTTTTGGTGGACGTAAATACATGGACATTCTCTATGTATTAATAATCCTCGCAGGACACAGCCTTGATTAAACAATGGTAAAGCATGGGAATATGTAGCGCTGTATAAGAAATAAAAATACATACAAAATACATAGATTCATATCATAGAGACATATCTACTACATACAGATATACCATTACAATACCATGATACATAGATACATACCTACATCTTACATATAGAATACAACATATATACATACATTACATAGATACATAAATAATCGAACCTACATACATTTACATAGCATTAATATATACATAATACATTACATACCTACATACTTACATACATAGATGCATACATAGATACATAATAGATTAATACCTACATACATAGATCATTACATGCAGAGATCCAACATACATTAAGATACAACCTACATACATACAGAATACATACAAGATACATAAATTGATGAATACCTAAATACATAAATAGATACATACATACATAGATGCATACATAGATACATACATACATACATTAGATATCATAGATACATACAGAACATAAAACATACTAGAGACAACATAATAAATACATAGATTACAAACAACATAAATACATACATAAATAATCATTTACCATACTAGATGCAATACATACATAGAGGCATACAACATACAAAATTAGATACATACATAAATAGATGAATAACTATAGATACATTACATACTACATTAAATACATGGATACAAACATACATCACATAAATACTAGAGACATACATGACATAGATACATGCAGACCTACAGAGGTATACAACAAGATAACAAAAATCATAAAACATAAAGACAACAATACGATTTTGGTATTAATGACATTACATATATTAGATACAAAATACATATCATACATACATACGATACAAACATACATACAACATACATAGATAAAACATACTAGATACAAACATACCATAGATACAAACATAATACATAGATGCAATATACATACATAAATAGATACAACATAATAGCTGCATACCTAGATTACATACAGACCTACTATAAATAAAATACATACATAGATACAAACATACAACATACATAGATACAATTGTAAAGATAGATACAATAAAACCATACAGATACATACATACATACATAGATACAAACATAGATACAAACATACACCATACATACATAGATAATACAAACATACATACAATAAATAGATGACAAACAGACAGATAATACATTAGATACATACATAAACATACATACATACACTAGATAACATACTACATAGATACAAACATAGATACAAAACATACATTACATACATTACAACATACTGAACATACATAAATAGATTACATACCATTACATCATACATAGATACATACATACATATACATATATACATACATACATATCAGTACATAGATACATACATACATACAAGATACATACAACATAACATAATTCATAGATACATACAAACATTACTACGATCATACATTGATACATACTACCTACATAGATACAATAAAAATAGGATAACATACAAAACATGACATAGATAAATACTACATAAAAAAATAACATACATAGATACATTGACAAAAATAAATTACAGACATAACAAGGATACATACATAACATATATACATACTACAGACATACATAGCAAAACGATCTCACTAATACCCTGCTCCTTTCACATGTACTGTACACATTCCAAACCTAGATCACTTTACCTTGCCCATTTTAATGTACTGTACACATCTCAAAAAGTTAACAAAAAAAACTAGCTCACTAATACCTGCTCCATTCAGATGTACTGTACACATCTCCAAAACTAGCTCACTAATACACCATTCCACTGCAATTTCACTAATACAAGTCCCATAGCAGATCACAATAGTATACACCATTTCACTGCAGATCACTAATCACTGTCCCATAGCAAGCTCATTAATCACCATTCCACAGCAAACTCACTCATACACTATTAAACTGCAAGGTCACTAATGCACTGTCCTATAGCTAGCTCAATAATGCACCATTCCACAGCAATATCAGTAATACACTGTTCACTTCAAGTTTACTAATACACTGTCCTATAGCAAGCTCACAAACAACCATTCCACACCAAAATCAGTAATACACGTGCACTGCCAGCTCACTTATACATTCATCGCAAGCCGCTAATGCCCTCTCCCACAGCTAGCTCACTAATACACGTCCCATAGCAAGTTCACTAATACACTGTTCCATTGCAAGCTCACTAATGCACAATCCAATAGCAAGCTCATATGCACCATTCCACAGCAAGTTCACTAACAATGTCCACAGAGATCACTGAAAAATGGCCTATTTACCATTTGAGCTCACTGACATATTGTTCACAGCAAACTCAAAATTTTACCATTGTTACATGCAAGCTCCCTTTCTTAAGGTTTTACAGCATGCCTGTTCGTACCCATTTCACTAAAACGCTTTCATTTACACGATTACAAGCTGCACCTTGCAATCTTGATTCTTGCAAATTCCTGCACTGTTTAGATTTAGAAGTTCAAATCCAACAAGAAGTTACAAATCTACCCTGTCCAGAGGCCCAGGCTGTATGTTCTATATTTTACTACAAATCACGTACGAAGATATTGTATATCATCTAATAGCCAGATTCTCAGGAAAGACTTATCTGGACTCTGTCCTGTATTGCATTGGACATAGCAAGCTTATCTTTATACTGCCCATAGCAAGTTCACTACTGCTCATATTATCCAATGTTTCTACTCAAAACGCCATTCAACTAAAAAAGATACAACTGTTTGTGTGCTGCGCGTCATCTGTTTTACCATTTTTCCCAGATCCTCTACTACAGATAACACGTCTTCCATACCTTCCTTGGGTCGCCCAGACCCAGAACATCAATTAAAAAATAGGATGCTTGGTCTCATGTTAGTTCATAGTTAATACAAATGCTCTTATTGGGAGCATAATGGGCGGTAGGGGCCGGTTTAGTATAGTAGGGGTAGTAGGGTAGGTAGTAGGTATTGGTAATTTTATTGAATTTGGGGGGGATTGACAAGAAGGGGAAGGGAACTGGCCCCCAGGCAACTTGAGCAAGGAAGGTGGGCCCTTTTGGCTTAAAAAATGCTGGTGGATGCCATTTTTAACCCATGACCATGTTAAAGTTTGGGGTCCCAAATGAAGAGCCCATGGAAATTGAGCCCTTGCCCCCACACAGCACACAATCACACACCCCAGCCCTGCATGGACCACTTTTTGCTCTTATTCTTTAAAATAATGTCCAGACATTTAGAGTTAAAGTTACTGTAGTTCCATGCTAAGTCCAATTTCAAGTTTGCGCCCACATCCATTGTGTTCTATAGACGACTCCGGTCCCACTGTTTTTGGAATGTTGGAGGACACCAGGATAGATCTGCATCCCATCTTAACCTTCCATGCAAGGTATGCCATAAAGCCATACATTACATTTGGACACCGTCCATTCCCTTCTGCTTAAGGTGATTGCCCATGGATCACCAACACACACCATGAAAGCCACACCCGGAAAACACACAGAGTGCGGTGGCTTGGAAACGCACACATAGTATTACACAACCATGCACAACCGCTTGAACACACACAGCAAAATCAACACCCAGATCCACACAGACAAAGAAAAAAACAGAACCTCTGACCTGTGATCTCCAAACGCAAACAGAACAATCTCCCCCACTTTTAATATAAATATCCTCGGATTTCGAGGAAAAAACACCAGCATGTTTCTGTCTGTAAAAGACTTGTACCTAATAAGATTAATTATCTGATATAAACACATGTTGTGGCTGGCTCCTATTGTTGTTTAGTGATTGTTGTGGGGGTCATGGGGTCATGGACGTCCCTCTGCCTCTTTATAGAAACAGATCAGACTGTGGGCCAACTGCAAGCAGCCTGTTTGTAGTGAAAGATTGCTGGAGGGGATTGTCTTTATCCTGGGTACGCGCGTTCGATCTTTCAAACTGAACTGGATATCACAAATTTTGGTTAGGATCAAGTCTAAATATTGTGGTAATTATCGTTCTGGTGGTGAGCAATGTTATTTGAACTTTCGTGGCGAAATCGATAAAATTTGAACAAAATGCCATAATTTTGTGCCGATTGTGCGGCATCAGGGACCTCACGTTCGTCACCCGCGAAATGTCGAACTGTGAGTGTTCTTTTTACTTGTGGAATTTTTTTCTTCCGTGGCATTCTTTACTTTGACTGGCAGGCAACCAATCAAGTTTATTAATCAGAAATCTGGGATAATAGGTACGGACCGTACGAAATAGATCATGTGTACAAACCTAAAGCTCACACACATGTGATGCGGGGCTGTAAGCGTGATGTGTATGGACACTTTTGTTTGCCAATAGGACATTCAGTTGGGGCTCGTTCCGGACCAGTTGGGGAGGATTATCAATGAAGCCCTGACCAAACGTCCGCTTTCGGCCAAAAAGTGCCCATTCATGGCATGGATTGTTGGACAAAAGGGCCTTCATACACATCGACATGTCCCGGGTCAGCAGCTTGGGACGAATATGTCGGTTTGTGCAAAAGACATGTAATGTGGGAAAAATCAGTGACCGACATTGAGGGTTAGGGGGCCCCTAGGGTACAGGGCAATTGCATTGTTGGCCCCTCTAGTAAACACCTTCCTGAGAACATAAAGTGATTAACAGTGAACGATTAGATGGAATGTGGCACAATATCATCATCCTCTGATGACATCACTTATGACATCATGGGGAGATATGCTACCAATAGGGGGGGTATGTAGATATATTGTTATTTATAAATATAAAATACATTATTCAAATGAAAAGTAAATGAAAATAAAATACAAAAAAACATTAAAAGTTACTTAAATTAGGTAATAGAGGCCAATACACAGAGCCAGGGATAAATGCTGTGAGGTTCTCATCCATCAGGTCATGGTAATCTGATAATATCATTCATCCAGTCATGTATATTTGTTGTATTTCAATTAGATCAACTGGACTTGAAGTTTCCGTTCTTGAAGACGGTCGCAAGTCATCCGACGGGTTTTCAATCAGAATGACTGTTACAAGAATCTTTGGCAATATGTACCTGGAAAAATCCCATTAGCAATCGCAGCCAAGTGTTAAGGGCGTGATTTGGATAGTGGATAAGCCGGTGTTATAGGAACGCCCAGAGTAAGTGTCAAACAGCATTGGACATGGCAGGAAGTGGTCGAAACCCCCCAAAGCATCCACCAGAACTCTCAGGATTTCACAAACAAGATTGAGATATCGTACTCGGTTGCAGGAGACACTATGGGGGTCCTATGTGTGACATCTCTCTCACCTGTTGTCCCCACCAAGGAGGCTGTTGACATGGTCGAGAAAACGGCTGGAGCCAAGACAGCACTCTTACCAGCAGAAACTGATCTCAACCCAGAAAGGGGGTTCCTTACTTGTGCCTGTCCACCTTATTTAAATTACAGGGATAAGTTCTATAAGCAAAAACAAGATGTGGCTATGGGAATCTCCAGTTTCACCCATTGTGGCCAAACCTTACATGGAGGAGGTAGAAAAAAAGGCGCTTAATATCTTAAGGGGCATAGCACCCAGCCACGGTTCAGAAATATGTGGATGACACCGGGTAAAAATCCACCAGAAGGAAGTACAAGCTTTCACCAGAACACATCAATACGGTAGACCAAAACATTAATTACAAGGGAAGATACAAAAAAACACAACTGGCTTTCTTGGACGGACTTATTGTAGAATTGTTAAGGAAAATGGAAAAACGAAGAGAGGTTTACAGAAAACACACACACACAGATCAGTATTTGCTGTTTGACTCCACCACCAGTTAGATCAAAAGCTGGGTGTGAATCAGAACCTGCAACACAGAGATGCATAACTCCCACTAGCCACAGAGGCGAAGGCTAAGAATGAAACCATCTCAGAGGAGCCTTTAAAACTTGGGATATCCAGACTGGGCTTTGTCAAAAGAAGTAGAAAGGAAAGAAAAGAACACAAATACAACAGTGAAGGGGGAAAAGCAAGACAGGAGGAAGAAACATGGTCATCCCAGCTGTAGCAGGGGTCTCCGAGAATAAGAAGAATTTTCACAAAAACACCGTATCCCTGTCTGCTTGTTAAACCGAGCAACATGCTGACGGCAGCAATTGGTTACATCCGAAAGACCCAATACCAAAACACAAGAAAAAAGTGACATCATATAGCAGTGCAGTGCAGTGAAGAATGCTCTGATTGGTATGTGGGGGAGACCAAACAGCCAACTACATAATGATGGCCCAGCACAGAAGAGCCAATTCTCGGGTCAGGACTTCAGCATGTACCTGGCGTTTAAGGATAAAGGACATTTACCTTTGAAGATTGTAATGTTACAGTTGGCAAAGGACGTGAAGTTCAAGAGAGGGGTAAGGGCGGCCATTTATGGAAAATAAAGAAACCAAGCCTAAATAGAGGTGGGGGGGTTCGAACCCACTGTCTTCCATGTACACTGCTGTGTTGACACCTTACTTGGGCGGTCCTATAACAACATCTTAGGCCCACTATCAATCACGCCTTAACACCTCGCTGTGATATGTAATTGGATTTCCAGGGTACATAATTGCCACAGATTCTTGTACAATCATCTGAATTGAGAACAGCCAGTCGGATGACTAGCGAAACGTCGTAAGAACTAAACTTCAAGTCAGTTGAGCTAAGTGAATACAAACAGATCTGCCTAATGTACATTATATGTTGTTTTGTCTAGGATAAAAATTCTGAAAAAAAGAGGATAAGGAAAGCAGGGATTCCAAACAGTGTCCTCCGATTTTTGAAAACTACAAACTCCACCATTCCTCAAGACATAGTGAAGGACATGGAATGGCTGGAGTTGTAGTTTTCAAAAATGGAGGCACCACGTGAGAATTCCCTCAATTAGAAACCATTTACCGGAGATATATATGTATTGCCCTTCTTTATGACTTGATATGTAGCTCAGGTCATGTAGTGTGTGTTATTCTAGTGGAGATATGTAGAAGGATCGGATCTTGTGGAATTTATTAGTTTCGTGACACACGTACATAAAGTCACGAAACCTCCATTTTGGACAATATTAAGGCCCGTGCGTGGCACTTTATTGCCAAACAGCCATTCGGGAGGGGGATCGTTGCCTGGCCTGGCCAGGGGATCTCCTACGAACATAAAAGCCCTGTACACATGTGTGGATTCCACACTGAAGACATTAATTCCCACTCAGAATGGAATATGTGTTGTGGGATCACATACGTATCACAAGCCCGGTGGTATGCACTGAGGGGATCGTGTAGACCATACGCTAGAATATACCCTCGACATCCTGCGACATCGGACAAGGAATCACCGATCATTTGGCATTCATCAATATTAATTACATGTCGATTACAAACATGATAGACTGGGAAAGTGGGAATGTCGACAGGTAAATCTGCTGCTCCAGTCGACATTTGAAAAATGGATCAGTCGAATAGGTGTGATTTGGCGAGGGTAGTGTATGGCCAGGGAAACATCTTAATAGTGTCATTAAGTGATGGAAAAATAGGAGGTAGTTCACTGGCTTCTACTCGTTTACAATTTAAGATTTATGGGGGAGAAATCGATCAGTGTAGTGCGTCCTTTAAGCAAGATTTTCTGGCCTAATATAGGACGATGAATGAGTTTCTGAACATACGTGTTACTTCGCATTAAAATATGAGAGACCTATATGGAGGGTTAAGTGATTCTTCTGGTCGGGATCAATAATGTGTCAAGGAGCGAACAATTGTTCTCCCTGTTGAGGAAAATCTTTCGGATCAATTCCCCGTCCCTTTTCTTTAGAGAACAACAGTCTGCTAGCACGGCCGAGTAGCCTGTAGTTAGCCTTGTGTATATATAGCAGAGAATAGCAATGTTAGCAAAGATCAGACGATGGGTACGTTGTTATAGTTAACGTCAGTCTGCTGTGGTGTATAAGCGCTGTGAGAGTTGAAATCCTGGTGTACGTTACATTAAATGACATTCTCTATGTATTAATTACATTCCTCGAAGGGACCACATCTTGATTAAACAATTGTAAAGCAACTGCGGAAGAGTAGCGCGTATAAGAAATAAAATACATACATACATACATAGATACATACATAGATAAATATATACATACATACATAATACATACATACATAATACATCGATACATACATACAACATACATAATACATATCATACATATATAACAACATACATAGATACATACATACTAGATACATACATACATTACATAGATACATATATACATACCATACATACATACATACATTAACATACATACATAGATGCATACCATAGATACAACATAGAATACATACCTACATACATAGAGCATACATACATAGATACATACATATACATACGATACATACATAAATACATAAAGACATAACATACATAGATAATACATTGATGCATACATGACATACATAAAAGAGATCTGACATACATAGATGCATAAATAGATACATACATACATACACTAGATACTAGTACATACATACATACAGACATTACATAGATATCAAAAATAAATTACAGACATAGAACAAACATAAATACATACATACATACATAGATGCATACATACATAGATGCATACATACATAGATGCAACATAACATACATCATAAATAGATACCACATACATAGATGCATACTATATACATACAGACAACATACATACATAGATACAAAACATACATACATACATACATAGATACATACATTACTAGATACATGCATACATACATAGATACAAACAGAGATACAAAAAACATACCGACCATACAGACATACATACAAACATAAATAATACATACATAGATACAAACATACATACTACATACATAGATAACAAACATTAATACATACATAACATAGAAACAACATACATAGATACAAAACATACATCGATACAAACATTACATACATAGATGCATACTATACATAAATAATAGATACATACATCATAGAGCATACATAGGATAACATACATACATACATACATAAAATACATACAGGATTAAAACATACATACCGACACTAGATCCATCGATACATACATACATAATAGATAATACCTAAGTGACATACATAGATACAAACATAGATACAAACATAATACATACTAATAGATACAAACATACATACATACAAGATACAAACATACATACATACATAGAGACATTACATACAGTACATACATACATAGATACATACATACATAGATACAACATAGATACAAACATACAGACATACATACAAAATACATACATACTACATAGAGTACATACATATCATACATACATAGATAAATAAATACAGAATATATACATTTACCTACCTACATACAGAGTACATTACCTACATATCATAGAGACATACATACATACATACATACATAGATACATTACAAAAGACCATCATACATACATAGATACATACAGACTACATAGAGAAATACATACATTACATAGATAATTACAAACATACATAGAATACATCAAAATACAAAATACATACATAGTACATACAAACAGACATACATTACAGTACATTTAGCGACATACATACATATATAATACATACATAAACAACATAGATACATACACTTACATAGATACATACATACAGACATACAAGATAACATACAACCAACATACATATCATAATAAGATACAGACTCTACATACATACATAGATACATACAGAAAACAGTACAATCAGACATACTAGATGACAACATAAATACATAGATACATACCAGAACATACATACATAGAGACGACAGACATACATAATACATACAAACAGACATACATACATAGATACATTACATACCGAACAACATACAGAACATACAAACATACCTAATACAACAGACTACATACATACAGTACATCAGACAGACTACATCTCTCAGTGAGAGGAACAATGTCACCACATTCCTGAGTGTGACAAGCGACAAGCAATGAAACTGAACAGGCCATGCGTTAGATCTGTGAGACATAGGCAGATGGGCACAGTGAGTCATAATATAGAAGTCAACATGTCATTTACTTACAAAACAGTTGTATTGTACCCACGGGTGCGAGCCACTGGATGTTATAGGGAGAGCTTGAGTAGTAGATGTGTACTGAAAAACCCTTTAGCAAATGCAGGTCTTTGGAAAATTCCCATGTTAGATTTATGAGCTGCCACTTAAAATCCGTATAAGAGCGACACGGGCTTCGCAAAAAAAAATGGAATTGGATGCAACAGATCACAATAAACACAGTGTGGCACCCACATTGTCAAGCGCTCAGCCTAAGGGGCTAGGCCACATGATGTTCTGTTAAGCGCGATCTGATTGGGCCACATAGTGGGTACAGAACGATGCGTGTGCAATCCCTTAATCGGAGCGCAGTCGATCCCAATGCGAATCATCGGGATTCGTAATGGTGTCACACTGGCAACACGATTCATGCAGGCAAATCGCGCGCGTGATTTGTTTTGAAGAGGATGGTAGTAAGTTAATTCCACAAAGAAAGCTACCAATAGGAAATCCCTGTACTCTATCAGGTTCAATATAAAATCTACACTAGAGAAATATCCCGGGACTCTATCAGGTTAAATAAATCTACCAATAGGACTATTCCCTTACTCTCGCAGGTTTAATTTAATCTACCAATAGGATATCCCTGACTCATCAGGCCTTAATCTAAATCTACCAATAGGAAATCCCTTGTACTCTATCAGGCTAAATAAATCTCCCATAGGAATATCCCTGTACTCATTCAGGTTAATATAACTCTACCAATAGGAATATCTGACTCTATCAGTTTTAATATAAAGTACCAATAGGAATATCCCCTTGTACCTATCAGGTTAATAAAAATCTACAATAGGAAGATCCCGTTAATCTATCGGTTAATATAAATCTACCAATAGGAAATACCTTACTCTATCAGGTTAATATACATCTACCAATAGGAATATCCTGTACTCTATCAGGTTAATATAAATCTACCAATAGGAATATCCCTGTACTCTATCAGGCAATTAAATCTACCCAAAGGAATCTCCCTGTACTCTATCAGGTAATATAATCTACAATAGGAATATACCTGTCTCTATCAGGCTAATATAAATCTCCCAATAGGAATATCCCTGTACTCTATCAGGCTAAATAAATCTACCAATAGGAAGTATACCTGTACTCCACAGGCGAAATAAATCTACCAATAGGAATATCCCTGTTACTCTATAGGTCAATATAAATTCTACCAATAGGAATATCCCTGACTCTATCAGGTTAATATAAATCTACCAATAGAATATCCTGTAATCTAATCAGGTTAATATAAATCTACCAATAGGAATATCCCTGTAATCTTCAGGTTAATATAAATTCTACCAATAGGAATATCCTGTAATCATAGGGTTAATTATAAAAGCTACCAATAGGAATATCCATGTACTCTATCAGGTTAATATAAATCTACCAATAGGATAGCCTGTAATCTATCAGGTTAATATAAATCTTCCAATAGGAATATCCCTGTATCTATCGGTAATATAAATCTACCAATAGGAATAGCCCTTACCATCAGGTTCCTAAAATCTCAATAGGAATTATCCCTGTAATCTATCAGGTTAATATAAAGCTACCAATAGGAATATCCCTGGACTCTTATCAGGTTAAATATAAATCTACCAATAGAATATCCCTGTACTCTTATCAGGTAGATAAATCTACCCATAGGAATTCCCTGTAATCTATTCAGGTTAAATGATAAATCGAACAATAGGAAATCCCTGACTCTATCAGGTAATTTAATGATCTTTGTTCAGTTTGTGGCCCTAATAAGTAAACAGTTGATTTAAAAGTCTTTTTACTTGAGAGCACGTTAGGGAATATCTGCTCTCTGTCCATACATAGGGCAGTGGCCAATACAGTGGGCCACTTCTCCCATGGAGATAAAATGGTTAGGGTGTTTTACGATAAGTGTGACAAATTACCAGGCAAATACTAGAGATCCCACTTCCCACTGATACAACTGGTTCCCTGTATGACTCTCATATAGAAGCAGTACACACAGGGTTATCAGGAAGGGGCCCTGTACACCCAATAGTGGGTGTCATTTTTAGTGTATAAAGCCTTTGCTCCGGGTGTATCGCCATTCGCCTTTTGGGCTGTTAAGGAGGCCACATGGGCTGATACAGGAAATGGAAAAAAATTGCTCCATAGACATCAATTAATGATATTAATGTTGGCTGGTATCGGCTGATTATCTCTCCCTGTTTGGGCTGATCAAATCAGCCTGGAAGTCGGCCTAATTGATATCGCCCATGATTGGCCGATAATATTGATCCTTCTATAGTTATCTTACGAGTTGGTAAGGGGTTCACATTGGGGCCAATGTGCTTTACTGTTCTAACCACAGTAGTTTAAAGGATCAATTGGTGTTATTTAAAGGACAACGTCAGTCCTCCTGTCTTCCCTCTACCCCATGGAAATACCCATGGCAAGGTTCACTAAACCACTAGGCCTATGTCGTCACTTGACGAATGATGTGTATGCACGGCTGTTTTGGTCAATAATCCTGCCATTTATGGGCACTTTGTTGAAGATCCGCCCAGCCGGTCAGACAATGATCCCCGACAGAACGGGGCATTGTCGTCGATGCATTGCGGGTCGGCACCCATGATCACACGTGTGTATGAAGCTTTAGGGACCATGAAATAGTCATCAAATAGCTATCAAAAGGAAAAGTGCGCTGGGTTAACAAAGACTTTTAATTTCAGGAAAGCAAATTTCCCTAGGTTAAAAGTAGCTCTTTAGCATGTCAACTGGGAGGATATATTATCAGAAGTACTGAACAGAAATTGGCTGTTTTTAAGGGGATTTTAAGCCATTTCACATCTTAAAGGGGAACTGTGGTCTCCAAACAAGTTGTGTTTAAACGAAAGGCCAGTTTCCTACCTTTAAAATGAGCCATCAACCACCTCTCTATGTGCTCCACAGCCCAAGATACACATAAATAACTGACCAGAAAGTTAATGGGTGGGAGGCTGACGTGACATTCCTGAGGCTTCTCCTACACAGTGCCGCCGGCGAGCACAGCCTCAGACTCCCTCAGTGTGTGAGGGGTAGGGTTAGGGTCAGAGTGGCCCACAGCACCTGGGGGGCTTAGGCACCCGTGAGTGGGTGGGGCCACGGCAACCGTGAGTGGGCGGGGCCACATGGGTCTATAAGGGAGGGCCTGCAACTGGAGGGACCATGGGGTCCATGAGTGGAAGGGACCAGGGGGGCTGCAAAGGGGAGGAGACACAGGGCAGATTGACTGACATGGTTTCAGCAGGAAGCAGGAAGTGCAGGGGACCTGGTGATGCTGCTGCCATATGACACACAAAAATGTAAATATCTTCAAAACTAAAAAAAATAAACAATGGAAATAAATTGCAAAAATTCTCAGGAAAGCAATTCCTATCAATTTACCTAAAGTCATTTTTGGATCACAGTTCCTCTTTAATTTATAACCTTGGAAAATAAATGTTAAAAAAAAGTCTGCACCCATGTGGTTAAATCTGATGTAAAGAGGGACATGGAAAGGAAGAAAAAGGGATTTAAAACCTTTAAGTCAGTGGGAACGGAAAGGGCCTTTAAGAATTATCAAAGCTGTAAGAAAGCAATTAAAGGAACACTAAACCCCCAAAATTAACTATGTCCCATTCGTTTCTATTATTCACAGGGAGGTGAGAACGCTTATTCTCACCTCCCTGTGAATATATGACGGCTCGGGGACCGGGAACTTACCTTACGCCTGCCGCTCCACTCGCAGCCCTCTGCACAGAACAGCTGTTCTGTCCCGATCGCGCGCCCTATCTTTTTATTGGCGCGCATGCGCATAAGATAGGGCGGTGGTCGGGACAGAGGGCTTCAGTGCAGGAGCGGCATGCGAGTGGAGCGGCGTGTAAGGTAGTTCCAGGTCCCCCGATGTCCTATTATTCACAGGGAGGGAGAATAAGCGTTCTCACCTCCCTGTGAATAATAGAAACGGGGACATAGTTATTTGGGGCTTAAGGGGTTTACAGGTCCTTTAAGCTAACTAAAATTACTAATGAAGTTAGGATAGCTGAACAAAGCATCATTAACCCCTTAACGTTTTTTAATAGTAAGAAGGTGAAGATTGAATGCGTGGCACCATTAATTAATGGGGATAAGCTAGTTACGGAGGATGGCTATAAAGCAAATGTCTTGCATTTTTTCCCCTCTGTATACACTATAGAAGATCCAGGTACAGATATCATAGAGTATAGTAGTAATAGTGGTATTACATTTTCAAGTGCACTTTGGTTAACCAAGGATACAGAAAAAATAAGGTTAATATTAATAAATCCCCTGGACCGGATAAAATACATCCTTGGGTCCTTAGGGAGCTAAATTCAGTTTTATCTAGGCCATTGTTTCTTATTTTTGCTGATTCCCTCATGTCCAGAAGTGTGCCTCTGGATTGTTAAAAATCTGATGTAATTTCAATATTTAAAAAAGGTAGCTGTTCACATCCAGGTAATTACAGGCCTGTAAGTTTTACTTCATTTTTGGGGAAGATGTTGGAAAGTTTAATAAGGGAACATGTTCTAGAGTATGTTTCAAGGACTGGCCTTACAAGAAACAATCAACATGGATTTAGGAGGAATAGCTCTTGTCAAACTAGCTTGCTTGGCTTTTATGAGGAAGTGAAGAATTTAGACTCTGGTATAGAAGTAGATGTAGTTTACTTGGATTTTGCAAAGGCTTTTGATACAGTCCCCCATAGGCGACTAATGAATAAGCTAAGGTCTGTTGGCGTGGGGAGTCACATTTGTACATGGATAGAAAATTGGTTAATGAATAGGATGCAGAGAGTAGTTGTCAAAGGGCAAGTCCACTTAAAAAAAAACAGGTCAGGTAAGGAAGTTTAGGAGCATCTTTTAAAACTGTGAATATTGTGAAAGTGGGGTTTGGGGGGGCAATCTACCTTTCAGAACATTTTTTTTCCCATGGCCATGCCCATTAATGGTGCTTCATCAATATGGACTAAAGTTCTAAGTGGGGTGCCACAGGGTTCTGTGTTGGGGCCGCTTCTATGTAATCTGTTTATTAATGATTTGGAAGTGGGTATTGTCAGCAAGGTTTCTGTGTTTGCTGACAACACAAAAATGTGTTGTCCATTAATAAATTCAGAGTATGTGCAATCGTTACAGGGGGATCTAGATAGATTATCACATTGGTAAGTGGCAGATGAGATTCAGTGTTGATAAATGCTGATTTCAGCTCTTCTAGTACTGTATAGTATAGTATAGTATAGTACTGTATAGTATAGTATAGTATAGTATAGTACTGTATAGTATAGTCCTGTTATATATGTATGGTCCATCCTTAAATCGTACCTGGTGCTAGTATCAGTATCGTCTCGTCTCGTCCTGTCTCTGATTATAGTCTAGTACTTCTCGATCTCCGTATGTACTCTTCTTCCTGTCTCGTCTCGTACGCTCAGGTATAGTACCTGTCCTCGTATCCGTCTCGTCTACGTCACTGTCGTCTCGTACTCGTCTCGTCTCGTCCTGTCTCGTCTCGTCTCGTCTCGCTTCGTCTCGTCTCGTTCTCTCGTGCTGTCTCGTCTCGTCGCGTCTCGTCACGTCCGTCCGTCTCGCTCTCGCCCCTGTACTCGTCTCGTCCTCGTCCCGTATCTCGATCCTGTCCTCGTCTCGTATCGTACTCGTCTCGTCCTGTTCGTCCTGTCCTCGTACTCGTCCGTCTCGTCTCGTCTCCTACGCGTATAGTATATATCGTCTCGGCCCTCGTCCGTAACTCGTGCTCGTCTCGTCTCGTCTCGATCAGTATAGTACTGTATAGTCTAGTATGTCCGGTCTCTGTTCCTGTTAGCGTAGTAGTATAGTTCTCCCGTATGTAGAGTATCGTAACCATGTCTAGTACCCCGTCACTCGGTATAGTCGTCGTACTGATCTACGTAATCTTATCAGTATAGATCTTCCTGCTCGTACTCAGTCTCTCTCGTCTGAGGTCTCGTATCGTCCGTCTCGTATCGTCTCGTCCTGTATAGTAATAGTCCTAGTATAGTACTTTAGACTCTGTATAGAAGTACGATGTAGTTTTTACTGTGATTTTGCAACGGCATTTGATCGACATCCCCCCATAGGCGACTAATGATACAGCTAAGGTCTGTTGGCGTGGGGAGTCAACATTTGTACATGGATACGAAAATGGTGTAATGAATGGATGCACTGAGTAAAGTGTTTCAAAGGGCAAGTCCACTTAAAAAACAAACAGGTAGGTAGAAGTTATGAAGCATCTTCCTTTGTCCCATCTTAAATGTGGATCCTGTCGTCTAGTTCACCTCCGCCCCCTTTGTCTGTATGACTCTTGTTTTGCGGCTACCGCCCATGTGTTCCTTCGCGTTCGTGTCTCTTTGTTCCTGCGCCTGGTACCCTGTCTCTTCGCTGCGTCGGTGTGCCTTTATCCATCCTATGGGGCTTGGCGTTTGTTTCGAGTAACCTCTTTCGCATTCGCTCTTGTTGTTCTCCTTGCTGCTGAGCCATGCCCATTAATGGTGCTTCTCAATATGGACAAAAGTCTAAGTGGGGTGCCACAGGGTTTGTTTGGGGCCGCTTCTATGTAATCTGTTTATTAATGATTTTGGAAGTGGGTATTGTCAGCAAGGTTTCTGTGTTTGGATGACAACACCAAAACTGTTGTTGTCCATTAATAAATTCAGAGTATGTGCAATCGTTACAGGGGGATCTAGATAGATTGTCACGTTGGTAAGTGGCAGATGAGATTCAGTGTTGATAAATGCTGATTTCAGCTCTTCTAGTACTGTATAGTATAGTATAGTATAGTACTGTATAGTATAGTATAGTATAGTATAGTACTGTATAGTATAGTATAGTATAGTATAGTATAGTATAGTATTTGAGGTTGAATAAAGACATACATCCATCCAGTCCAACCTACTCAGCAATATCCTCATTTCATAAAGACAATACTGATAGGTTGTATGTGTCCAAATAAATGTGCTTAAATTGTAAGCTCTTCGGGCAGGGCCTGATGTGAATGTATACATGCAATTTTAAAATGCTATAGAAGATGTTGGCGTATATAAATCCACAATAATAAATAATAAAATATAGATCATTATAAACCAACACAGGTGCAATATAGATCAGTATCAATCTGGATAAAACTTAGTTTAGAAATTATTGGGAAAAAAAGTCCTAAAAAATACAGCAATGACATAAATTTACATCATGGGGGTTAATGCTTCGCTCGTACAATAATCTACGCTGAACGCTGCTAACCTCATCTGTAAGCCTGTTAATGCGCCGATAGAGAATCAGGGGTAAATTTCATTAGTGGTATAGTATAGTATAGTATAGTACAGTATAGTATAGTATAGTACTGTATAGTATAGTATAGTATAGTATAGTACTGTATAGTATAGTATAGTATAGTATAGTATAGTATAGTACTGTATAGTATAGTATAGTATAGTATAGTATAGTATAGTACAGTATAGTACAGTATAGTATAGTATAGTACTGTATAGTATAGTATAGTATAGTATAGTACTGTATAGTATAGTATAGTATAGTATAGTATAGTATAGTACAGTATAGTATAGTATAGTACTGTATAGTATAGTATAGTATAGTACTTTAGACTCTGGTATAGAAGTAGATGTAGTTTACTTGGATTTTGCAA